>OMKZ01032967.1:2063-12234 GCA_900302535.1 Neoniphon sammara | reverse complement strand
GATGCAGCTCTCTCTGCCCGCGCTCGGCTGCACAGAGAGATTAATGGAGCAAGAGAGAAAGAGATAGAAAGGGAGCACACGTGTGCACTCGCCACATGGCAGGGGGAGCGTGTGGGAGTGAGTGATTGAGTGAGGGGGAGAGAGAGAGGGAATCCAGACTGGCTGATGGTGAGGAGAGCACGGTGTTAGGAGGGGGAGAGAGAGAGAGAGAGAGAGAGGGAGCTGGCATGGGTGAGCACGTTGAGGAATAGACAGATGAAGTGCTATTGTCAATTAAGCTTTCGTTTATCGAAGGCAGCTGAAAAGAAATAACTCTGTCAACTGTATATTCATCACTTCTATGGAAATGAACCTTCCTTCCCCCCCTGAGGGGCGACTGCTCTGTCAGCAGTTAGAATATTAGGATGGGGATTTCGCTTTGAAGTTGGGTAAGAAGCACATGTTCTACCACACCACTCACTCCTGCACCTGCCTCATGAATCAGAGTGATATTTAACCGATAAGCGTTGCCCTAAGGGTTTGTTGGGGTGATGCTATTTTTAGAACCCAATTTGTCCACGATTATTATCATGCCTGCTTTGCTGTCACCGAGTCAGAAAATGATTCAGACCTCTTTTCTCAATTAAATCGATTCAGCTTGCCCCCAACATCTTAACTTTTTCAAGCTTATTTTTAAGACCATTCTTGTTTCAAACCCACACAGAGATGTGGAACCAAGAAAGATAAGTTGATGCGCAAGAGGGATTATTTTGTCACTTTGTAAACTTTTCAGGAACCAAATATCATGGCCTTGTTTATAGATTGATGACAATGCATATGACATTATCTTGTGGGTTTTGAGACACTTCCATAGGACCAAGAGGTCAGAGTGTTCTTAGCCCTTAGAGGAGCATGTAACCCTTTAATTAAAGTGGAAATATGAAAATCAACAAAACTGGACTCATGAGGTTTTCACTAAACAACAGTTTAATTCTGTAGTTCCTTCTATTTTGGAGAGTTGGTCTGTGAGTCAAACCTTTAATTTAGGAAGAGTTCCGCTGTTTGTAGCCACTGAATGCATGATGCTTTCACAGTACTCTGCTTAGAAAAACATTTAAGGGTTTGCCTTTCCAATTGGATTGAACTCTGATGTTTGAATGTTACCAGTTCCTCCTCTTTCTTTTCTTAAACGTAGCTTCAGTGAAAAGAGGCAATCAGCAGGGATTAAAAACCAGAGCTTTGAATATTAATGCCTTACTGCTGTACATGGAGATGCTTGACATCGGCAGGGTGCGGGATTGAATGAATAATGAATGTGCTCTTGACGTCACTGTGGGTTTAAAAGTCACCCCGGTACCTCCAGAGGCCCCTACAATGGAGGAGGTGGCACTGGCACCTTGGCAGAGGAGCATCTATTGTGTCAGACAGACCTCAGCGGTGCTCAGTTTTTCATCCACTATACCCCCTACTGTCAACCATGCAGGAAAACATGCACATGCACACACACGTCATTCAGAGGAGAAATGACACTTGTCCACTCTCCTCCCTGCCCTGGCTTCTTTCTTTCACCTGCACACACTACTTCATGGCCCTCCACAGTCCACACAGTGACTCAGACACCCTGACATCTCCCGCCGAACGCAGGCAGCCTTTGATATTGAGATGCTGGCATTCTGCCCAAAGAGGAAAGAGGCCTGGGCTGACAAGAGCAGACCCCTCCTCTTCCCTCTGAAATGCCAGGCTCCTATCAATCAGCAGCCAACCATACTTGCATGCACAAGAGCTACACGAGGCCTGTGTGGACTTTAGGATAAAGCCACATGAAGCTGTAGGCCATATGAAACTTTGGCAACAGGCTCACTGAGACATACTGTATGCCTCAGGATAGTATCCAGCTGCTTATAGTATTTCAGTATTCATTTGAGTGAATAATCATATAAGATGAAATCAAACACACATGAAATGGTAACATTTGACGTTAACTTTTTGATGCTATTGGACATCTACTGTTTTAATCGCTTGTTTTTGTGACTGTTTTGCCAGATTTAGCTGTATTAGCGGTATGAAAAAAAAAAAAAAAAAAAACGATTGCAACTTAGTGTTCCAAGTGAGTGGAAGGTCGAGTGATTTATTGTCGCTGACTCTTCTCTTAATTTGTTTTGCAGTGAAGAAAGCCAAGCTTGATGGACCCCAAGGTGAGTTGCTGGCTTTTGCTGCTGTGGAGGTCCATCCATTTGTGACTTTTGTTTATTGAATCAGACTTTAACACACGCACACACACACACACACACACACACACACACACACACACACAATGACATTACCAAAGGCATTTTTCTTTTTCTTTCCTTTTCCAGAGAAATTTAACACATACGTGACCCTGAAGGTGCAGAATGTTAAGAGCACAACAATCGCTGTGCGTGGCAGCCAGCCATGCTGGGAGCAGGACTTCATGTTGTAAGTGCTTCTTGCCTTTTCTCACTTCTCCTCCTTCTGTTATCCATGGTCCTTCTTCTATAATTCTGCCCCTATATATTCTCATCATTATGAGGCAGTTGTTGCTGCACAGTTCATATATATTTGTAGTGGGAGGTTGCTGTTTTGCTGCTTTTCCCCTGCTCTTTTTTTCCCACCACCCCTACTGTTTCTTGCTATTATCTTTCCTCCTCCTCACCTCCTCCTCTGGACTTTCTCCTCTTTCTTGCCTCTCACTTTCTTCTTCCTCTCCCACCTGCTCATTTAAAGAGCCTCCATAGTGTAATGAGTTGCCTGTCTTCCATCCTGACTTGGACCCACAGAGTTATGTTAGTTAGTAATGGGAGTATGGGTGGTTTTCCCAGATTATTCCCAGTTTGACAGAGGGTTGCTTTCTATTGCAAATGCCCCATGACAGACGGGCAGGTGGATTGGAAGGAAGCAGTCAAGTGGTAGAGAGAGGCTCACAGACTAGCATTCATACATTGAGGCAGGAAGACAGTTTATGAGGCCACAAATGGAGCCAATAGGTAAATCAAATGGGGTCAGAGAGATGGGGAGGCAGTTAAAGCTCCAATCTTTGACTGCAGTGTGACACTGTCTGTTTAGCACTCTTCCTCCACCTCTAGAATTGTTACCAGAGTAATATGGTGGTTTGAACATTTTATCATTTTATCTTTCATGAAAAAACTGACAGAATTTTAAAGCTAAACATGAGTTTTGCATGCTTTTTAATGCTGTAAAATGTTTTTTACTGTTGCAGTAGGAGTAAATGCTATCAAACGTGCAATGGTTTAATAAAAATTATCATCCATCTACAACTTTTCAGTAGCATTTGTGAATAATACCGAATTGAATAGATGGTGAAATAAAGTGTGGATTGTATCTATAAGGAGAAAACAGATAGATTCACAAGCACGGAGTTGAGTGCACTGTTGTGCAACATAGGACAGCAGGGATAGCCGTGTCATTTATGCTACCCAAAAGGACCATTTTTGCTCCCTTGTTCTCTCTTCCTTTCTCTCTCCCTCTGCAAAGTGTGAGAGGATGACAAATAAGCTTTTGTGTTTTGGACAGCTCCAGCAGTGCTGAGATGCCAGGCAAGTCTAGATGTTTTCTCCCATTCCAAGCCTCATAACTGCTGATAGCAGATTAAGGTTTTTTTTAACAAACCTCAATCTGCAATAAATCACCTCCAAACAGCACAGTTCTGTTTTCCCTTCTCCTCAGATCTCTCATTGTTTCTTTCCCCCCTTCTCTCTCTCACTCCTTTCTTCTCCTCCTCGTTTCCCATTTATGAAGCAGTGCCTCAGTCAGCCTTTTGCCAGATTACTTCCTAGGCTCTCAGAGGAAGAGAAAGATGCATTTTCATATCAAAGCTGTGTCTGTTATTCTGAATTGATTCACTTAGGAGAGCCAGTGTGCAAAGGAAGAGGTATTGGTTGACATTCAGAGATGCATAGAGAGCAGATAGTCAGATTTGTACTCATATTGTGGTCAACTAGTCCTGACCATAGCTCTATATTTACACCTGTGGCTTGATGGAAAATGAGGCTTTGAGTTCGCTGTTGTTTGTCAAATAGAAATATAAAATAGTCTCTTCTGGTCTCCTATCTTTGCTCCCTCTTACATCCTGCCGACAGCTCAGTTGACAATCCCCGCTCTCTTTCCATCTTCATGCTGAGTGACTCTTCCTTCAGCAGATTGAATCACAGTGCATATCCATCACTGGATTTCACTGCAGGTCCTGATGGCATAGATTGAATTTCTATCGAAGACGCTTTAAGCTACGAGGTGTCTGCATAAAACCATGCTTCCGTTCAGCTCTTTCTAACGTGTAATTCTTACTCTCTTTCCTCTGCTTTGTCTCTGACTCATTTCCCTCTGTTTCAATCTCCCTCTCCATCCTTCTCTCCCTCTCTCTCTTCCTTCCTCCCTCCTTCTCCTGAGCAGTGAGATAAACCGCCTGGATCTGGGCCTGACAGTAGAGGTGTGGAATAAAGGGCTGATCTGGGACACCATGGTGGGCACCTTATGGATCCCCTTGCGCAGCATACGACAGTCCAACGAGGTACACCCTCTCTCTCTAGCTCAGCTCCTGCATCCTTAGCTTTAATTTGCTATATTTACATGCACACCAATACTTTGATCTTAGTCAATGTAATTATTAGAATTCTCTAATTAAAATATGTGTTATGTAAACACATAAACTTTAATGTTACTTTAATAAAGGCTTTGATCTTATTTCTGTTGCAGGAGTAGTCAGATTCTTTGAGAGTTTTTAAAAAATTGCATTCTATGTTGAATTAGTCATGTGAGTTTGTAGGTTTAACCTTTGCATTTCTTAAGTCTGAGTTTTGGAAAATTTACAGTTAAGGCTAATTGGCAGCAACATGAAATTCTTACAACAACAATGACTGCAATTTATGACTATGAGGAACTGTAGAGAGGTTGAAATCACTTTTAACCTGTTGGTATATGGTATATTCAATCAGTAACTGTTGTATTAATAGAATACTCTTTTCCCATAAGCATATAAAGTTTAAAATGATTACACTATACTTACAGGATGCGTAAGAAGTAATTATTGTATCCCTGCAAATGCAGTTTGTCATCACCTTGATTTACTTAAGGCTACACTGTTATGCACTAAAATGGCCATGACTTGAAAACCAGCCATTTGGTAGATAGTTTTATCCAAAATATTCCACAAATACTGTGAGTGCATGCCTTTTTAATGGATAGTCTAAGTGGGAGTTCAACTTGCTAACCACTGCAGAATTTGTGCAGCTACCCGTGATCATTTTAAGTTGCTGAATGCAAAGTAGCCAGCTAGACTAGAACAGATTCCTAGTGAATTATCGTCTCCATCATTCATCTTCTCAAAGACTGAAAACATGTCGACTGAATGTAATGAAGGGTAGATGAAGAACGAGAGATAGAGTCTCAAGGGTATATCTCTCTGCTTCTATTGTATGTGAGGTTATTTTTAGCACGCTATAGGCTGCTGCCTTTTTTAATGCAGTTGCAATGAAAGATTAGCTTTAAGGATTATAACATAGAGATCTGATTTCTAGCCAAAGACAGATAAAGTGATCAACATATAGAAAAAGGCATGTTTATCATAGTTAAACATGCCTCATCTCTCTGTCTGATGCAGGAGGGTCCAGGCCAGTGGCTGACCCTGGACTCCAATGTGATCATGGCTGAGAATGAGATCTGCGGAACCAAAGATCCAACCTTCCACAGGGTGCTGCTCGACACCCGCTTTGAACTGCCACTAGGTCAGGTGTCAGTTCACAGTATGCAAAATACTGATAATATACTATTAGTCCAGAACTGTCCTTGTAAAGCTTTTTAGGCATCAGTAGTAGTGTAATACTACATAATAAGTAAAAACAACTACTTCTGATACTACAGCTAATACAATTACTACTACCACTAATAAAACTAATACTGCTCTCACTACTATTAGTAGTTCTACCACTACTGCTATCACTACTTTTACTGTTCCTATAATAATTATTATTACCACCACTACTACAACTGCTATTACTATTACCAGGGCTGGGCGATATGGACATTATCAATCACGATATCTTTGACTGAATACCTCCATATCGATACTGACGATATTGTTGGGATGACTATTGGTTCTTTCTTTAGATAATTAGATATTTTTGATAAATAATCATTAGAAATGTGGATATGATGACCAAGCAGGCAGAAGGAAATAATAAAACCTCTAGAACAAAATTGCATTTCTTTACTATAATGCCGCCTTTAAAACCAGGAAAAGACAGCGCTTCTGCCATATCATGAAATTACAATATCCAAAATCCCAGCTGATACAATATTGATATAATATCAATGTATCGTCCAGCCCTAACTACTACTACTAATACTCTTAGTATTAGTAGTAGTAGTAGTAATACTGTTACTGCTATTATTAACTGTTCAAAGGGAATCAGATGCTTGTTGTCAGGATCTGTATTCGCTGTTATGTTCAAATGTGTGTTTGTAATGTTCACTGTTTAATATGCACAGTGAATTGTAATTTTGAGTGTTTGTGTTGTGTGCTGCAGACATCCCAGAGGAAGAGGCCAGATACTGGGCCAAGAAACTAGAACAACTAAACGCCATGAGAGACCAAGACGTAAGAACTTCATTCCTCTCTACCCTTTCCCTCTCTTTACACTCCCTCTCCCCTCACTTTCTTCCCTCTTTTCTTTTCTCCATCCTGTTTCTGCTCCTGCCACCTTCCTCCCTTATCCTTTCTCACACCCTCTCCTTCCTCTATCTCCCGCCTCCTCCTCCTCCTTCTCTCTTTGTCCTGCCTCCTTCCTTTTTCTCCATTTTCCATATTCTATTTCTATTATGCTCAGTGGCATTTCTCCAATTAAGGATTGCCAATAATGACGGATAGCTTTTTGCAGACAGACTTTTACCAATAAACCTTCTCAGAAATTATCTCTTTTTTCCGAAATCTCTGATTGTTTGTTTTCTTTTCAGTACGCCTATCAAGAGGAGCAGGAGCGGCCACTTCATGCGCCGTCAACACAGTGCTGTGAGTGTCACCGGAAAAGTCGGGAAAAAAAAAATCCATACACTCTGTCGTCCACCTCCCTCTAGTTCCTCTTTCCCATTTCTGACCTCTTTTCTCCGATACCTCTCGTCTCCTCCTCTGTCCTTTATACGCCTCCTATTTGTCCCTCTCCTGCCACCCCTCCTCCCACTCGCTCTCCTCCTCTTCCTCCTGACTCATTGAGAACAGGATTAGGTTGCAATGAGGCTGATAGATGAGGCAAAAGATGGTGGTAGAGGGGAGGGAGGAAAGCTGACGTGACGAATCAGGCTAGTGGGCCCGCCTGAGCAGCAGAATGACTTATGGGCCCTCGATGTGTGATGAATGTGAACTGACATACGTTGGCTTGTCAGACACAGACCAACCTACTTGTCTGTCAGGTGGGTGGGTGTGTATAATATAAATCTGTGGACACATCTGCACAGGCTCTGGTGGGTGGCATGACTCTTGTTTGTGTATGTAGAGATGTTACAGTATGTGTGCGTTTTCTGCTGTGAGTCACAGCACAGTCGCACAGAGGCTAGCAGGGTGTGAGTAATAGTTGATTTTTGCCCTGGCTTTACTAAAACCGCACACTCCAGACTCCCTGCTTTTCTTCACTGCTCATGCACACACACATGCACATACACACTGATTTTGCTCACTCATGGACTCTCCACACACCAACTTAAACCTTAGAAAGATTGTTACCGAGGCCCACTGAGCTCTCACTCCCACTCACTCTGGTGTGTTTGTACCTGGCTCTAGCTCTGCTTGCATGTTTAATTTATGGCCCAAACCTAATTTTGTTTCTCCAACCTCTTATTTCCTTGTAGGTAATTGGAGTCTATGGGGAGATCAGCAAAGTGAGTTTCTTTCATGCATTTCTGCTAATGACTACGGGAGTAATTTTGTATTTATTGTCCGTGTCTCACTTAATGTAATGATCTCCTTGTGTACTTTTCCACTGAGACCATTAGCTGCCATAAAAACAGTTTTTTCTTACATCCTCTCCAAACGCTCTTGCAGGTTGTGTTAGTATCGTGGTGATGGATTTAACAACAAAACTAGAATAGAACAGAATAAATAACAGTAAAAAGAAACATATGGTATTCTTTCAATAAAACATATGTGGATGTCCTCCAGCAGTAACCAGACCAGCATCAAATTTTACCTGCAAATTCTTTTTTTTTTTTTTTTGGGTTTGTCCTACATAGGTGCTAGAAGGGTGGGGTTTGCCACATCGGGTAATACAATGGGTCAATTTAGTCTTTTCAGTCATTTACACCTTGCCCGAATTAACATGAATTCTCCTAAATGCCTTCCAAGCAGTTCACCCTAAATACAAGAAAATATATATTTTCCCACTTACCCCTAGTGTAGTCTGTCCATCCAGTCTGTCCATCCTCGCCAAATCACAGATTCCATGTAATTTGGCGAGGTTTCCAGTCTACCTCAGTCTTCCCTGTATCCCAGCACCTCAATGCAATTGGGGCTGGATGGGCATTCGTTTGTTGAGCTCAAACCATCAAAAATATACATATTTGGGGGTACCCCAGTGACTCATCGTGTTGGGCGCATATCATATACTTATGAATATGCTGTATGGGTTCGATCCCTATTCATAAGTATGTTGTATGTGTATTCTGGGCTGTACCCTTTGCTGCATGCATCCCATCCCTCTCTGCCCTGTATCTCCTGTCTCTCTCCACGATAACGATCCAATAAAGCAGAAATGCTCAAATGTACATGTGAAAAACTCCACAGCTCTTTTGAAAAACAATGACTCTGATACTTTACACAGCCCTTGGGGGCAAGAGATTCATTGGGAACTATATCCTGCCAGAGAACACTGGCAAACTGTATCTGTCTGCCCTAATGAGTATGAATTTGAGGTTGATAGATAGTTTACTGGTGTTCTCCAAGCAGGAAATAGTCCCCCACTAAACTGTTTGCCCCTGGGAGACACAGGAGATCACAGCATCCTGGAAACCTTGTTAAATCACACAGATTTGATCGTTGCTGACACTATGTATCAGCTGCATATACTGTTTAATACAAGTTTAAATAGTGATTTCCATGTCGCATGCCCCGTCCATTTGTCCCCCATCCCGCTGTGTGTGCAAACAGATGAGGACCCAGACAGTGCTGTGGACGACCGGGACAGCGACTACCGCAGTGAGACCAGTAACAGCATCCCTCCTCCCTTCTACACCACCTCCCAGCCCAATGCTTCCATGCACCAGTATCCCATGAGGCACCAGCACTACAGACACTCCTACAACGATGACATCCACGAACTGGACTATGACCACCGAGCCATGAGGTAAAAAAAACATAGCACAGCTGCTCTGGCACAGATACACGCACATATACACATAAACACAAAAACTGAGACAGACTGTTTTTTTCCCTTGAGTCCCTTTGCTTATGTCTCAGTGGGAAATGAAAGGAAGTAGACCTAGGAATAAAACCGTTAGATGTTGAAAGTGTATTACAGTACCACTCAAACTCAGAATCGTAAAAATATGCCTTTGGTAATTACTTCATTTGGAGTCTCTATCAGCCTAGCAAACAGAGGCAGCTCAGCCCCTGTGGTCTTGTTTTGTTTGAAGTACATGGTAACATGTTGTCCCACTGTGCTCTCCCCCTCCAGAGAATAACCCTGGCCTCAGTGTATACAAGCATGCTGGGGCGCAGAGTTCTTGTATACAGGTCGTGTATGACGAGAGCCTTTGTGGTTATCTTTTCTGTGAGTGTGTGAGTATGCAGATGTGTGTGCGTGCGTGCGTGTGTGTGTGAGCATCAGAAACTCCATGTAATGTCACCTCTGCGCAGAAGAAACAAAATGAGTTTTGTTAACCTTTTGTGGTCACATTTTCAAAAGGCGCCAGACCATCAAAACTCATGCGTTGCTTGGTAAGATGCAACACTGCGGAAAGTTTGACTTTCTTTGACCTTTTTTAATTTGCCAGTGATCATATTTGAGTCAGATTCAGATGGGTGAAATAAATCTCCTGCGAGTGCTCAACCTCTGCCTGGCTCATCAGCGAGAGGTCTTTATGCAGAAGCTTAACCGGCCAGTGCAGAGACTCACTTTGGTTAGAGCTTTCTTTTAAAGATTTGCACCGAGCTCTACTGATGCTCCTCTCC
>OMKZ01032960.1:8756-20373 GCA_900302535.1 Neoniphon sammara | reverse complement strand
CCTGGTAAAATGGGAATTACAGCTAATTACAGACAGCTGGCACAACCAATCCAAGCCCTGATTAACCTGCTGCACATGTGAGACTCACTGTGATTGGTGTGATCTGTATATGTCACTTTCTTTTTCAGGAAGAGTTTTGAAAATGGCTGAGATCATGAGGCCACCGGAGGGGCTCTTTAACAATATTGGAAGCAGTGATACTATACTAAAGCCCGATCCTTGAAGTCCTGCATGAGTACAGGACTTCAACAGGACTTTAACAGTTACTTATACATCTATACATCTATATTCATAAGTTACCTTCATGGCTCGGGCATCTGTATCGGATGCCCCCTGGACGCCTACCTAGGGAGGTGTTCCAGGCATGTCCCACCGGGAGGAGGCCCCGAGGAAGACCCAGGACACGCTGGAGCGACTATATCGCTCGGCTGGCCTGGGAACGCCTTGGGGTCCCCCCGGAAGAGCTGGAGAAAGTGTCCAGGGAGAGGGAAGTTTGGGTGTCCCTGCTCAGACTGCTGCCCCCGCGACCCGGCCCCGGATAAGCGGTAGATGATGGATGGATGGATGGACCTTCATGGACAATGGCCTTGGACAGGTGGCTTTGCAAATGGGCCTTTGCTTTACTTGGTTTGGCTGGTTTAAGATAGGAGCGTAGGCAGAAAGGACAGTGATATGCACCACAGCAGGAGGTGCATTTCTGTTCCTCTTCTAATGGATGTATGAATCTAGAAAGTAAAAACACGATTAAAAAATAACCAAAAAAGCATCGGTCTCATTTAAAAAGAAAACCCATCCAAATGAAACACCAGACCAATACCACAAGTGTGTATTTGATTACTTTCATATGTAACTATTTAACTTAGTGTCAAAGTCTGTCACTTGTTTCAGTCACTGACCTTGACTTAAATAGTGTCTTTATAGGTGTTAGTGAAGTGACCTAATTTCATTTTGCATAAGCTCTATGAAAAACAGCTATTGGTACTATCAAAATAATGTTTGGTTTTCTCCATGGAATTATAGCCAAACAAAATTATAACCAAATAATCTTATATTATGCTACTCCTGCAGGTAATGCAAATGCAGACAGATTTAACGGTGGATCGTAACTTTCTCATGACTTGGCTAACGTTAGCTAGGCACCAGTTGGGTAGGTTAAAACATGAACATTTATGTTAGAATACTCAGCGTTCTTTCACGGTTTTAACGTTTGCATAGTTAATACGAATTGTCTTTTTGTGCTAGATATATTAGATATGCTTATCTGTTGTGAGAATTCTTCAGTGTTTGCTTTTATTTTTCCCATTGGTGTCTAGCTGTAACATCATAAAGTAACAATACAACCTAGATATGCCCTAAATTTTAAAATGATTGAAGAGACAATAAACAAACTGTGAATGGGTTCCCACATCATCGCAAATTTGTCTGGGCATATTGTTTAATGAGTCAATTCTGCATTTAAGTTTCATATATAACCACAAATTAACCAGACAATCAACAGTCTGGGCCTCTGGTGATTTGGGGCTGCAAGTAGTCTGGGGTTCTGGGGCCTGTGTGCTAGATCAGCAATCCTGCCCCGGGTTGTCACATGCCAGGTAAGAACATATGACTTTATTACTTAAAATGACAACAAAATTACATTCAAAGATTGAATAGAAATTTAACAGACATCACTGATGATGTTTTGATGCTATCTGGAATTGTAGGGTCTTGTAGCACATGTCACCTCTTATTTTCAAGCATCCTTTGCAAAACCTTTTTCACAGCAGCAATTTTGACATGAAATAGTAGGGTAAGCACAGGTGTTACTATTCACATTAATTAAGGTTCTGTTCCATTTTGTTCTAACGGAGCCAGGGTCTTGCTATTGGTCATGCTGGTTCACTGGAAAGACTCTGCTACACTTAAATGGAATGGAACCTCATTTGTAACACCTGTGCTTGCCTTGCAATTTCATATCAAATGGCTGCTATGAAAAAGTTGTATTCTATTCCCAGTAGTTAAAACAGATAAATAAATAAATATATAAATGGGAGCATTGTGGGTGACCTCTTTAATTTCTGTACAAAGTTGGTTTAAGTTTAAAATCTGTGCTGCAGTGGATGATATATACAGGTGTACCGAGTATATCCCCCACTTTTTCTGGCAATTAACAGTATACCCACTTATCAGCCAAATAGCTACTGAAATAAATAGGAGAGTATAGGCCTTCCCACTTCCTCCTGAAGTGATATACCCACCTACCTAGTACTACCCACCTTATCAACTATCACTACAGCCCTGTTTAAAACATAGTCCTGTGCAAGAATTCTTGCATTTTTAATCTGCTTTTTTGCATGTCATTCCAATCTATTTATAAATTTGAAACACGGTATAAGAAATTTTCTGACCATGTTCGGGGAGTGGTATGTGGTGATTTAATGGCCGATACGCGCCTTGCCGTTCACTCCTTATTGAAAAATGTGGCAGTTGAATGTTTTCTAAACAATAGGATCTTATGACAAATTCGGCATGTACACAGTCCATTACTTCATCTCAGTAATGTTTGAACTTTAGGAAGTGGTCCACGTTGATGGGTGACGCCCTACATGGTGTAACTTGTAGCCACAACAGTATGTGAATTAACAATCGAACTAATTCAAACTGTTGAAATTGTATCAAATGTACTAACCGGTGTATCTGATGTATGCCGAATTGAAAAGCAGTGTCTACTGTTTCCGACGCTATCTTGCATCCTATTATTCCAACTGCGCGTATTTTCCGACATGCAAAGAATCATTAAGTTGGCAGAATTATGGATGTACTTTGGCGCACTGATTTCAGTACAACGAATCGGAACCTATCGGGGCTGGTGACTCCCGTGCATGTGTGTGCTACCCGGATGGAGCTGGTCGCCATCTTTACTCCATCCCAGTGCAGTGCTGCCGGTGGGGCGGAACACCACTCAACAAACCAGTTGGTTTCTAGGAACCGCCGACAGACCTGACGTACCATCGTGTTTTTCCCCAAGATTTGTCACTTTAAGTAGCTCGCTACATCGCTTGTAGGTCGTTACAAAATGGATGATCGAGAGGACTTAGTTTATAGGGCAAAACTTGCCGAACAGGCAGAGCGATATGACGGTAAGGCACATTAGGTTGACTCTGTGTGAGACATGTTCGCCGCTGGCTTTTTTTTCCGTTAGCTAACTGTGCGGTGATCAACTAGGTAGCGTTGGCTAACTAGAGAGCTAACGTGGTTACGCCCGATTATCTTCTAGCTAGCTAGTCGTTAGTTTTGCCGATATCCCTTGCTGAAATAAAATAATCCGATATGACATTAGTAGAACACAATAGAGAGTCTCTGTGTTTCAGAAAAACGGTTTGGCTATTACTGACAGTGGCTAATGTTAGCGAAGGGGCTATAACAAAATGGCGGATTACTGGAGCGTGAGCTGTCAGAGTTGCCTCCCCTGCACCAGGGTCGCTAGCTAGCTAGGTGGCTAACTTAGCGCTTGAGCTACTGGTTAACTGTATGAAGGTTTCTTCCTAAAAGACCCACTACCATATTATGTCCCATTTAACCAAGTTAGCATTAACAAAATTACAGAATATGTCATTGTGCTAATTAATGTTGATGTTATTGGTTTAATTAACGTTAGCTGATTAGTAGCAAAGTCTGTTGTGTGTGGGAGTGGGAGGGCAGCTGTTCACTTTCTGGGGTGATCTCTTGCAGCCAGCCTGTATGGATCGATTGGTGGAAATGACTCCCTTTTCTTTTCTCTGGTGTACTCCTGTCAGACTGTCATGCCATTGCTGGCCCTGTCGGCTGAGGCTGTTTTTAGATGGCTGTTCTCGCCACCGGTGATTACTAGTGTTACAGGGCGTTAGACGTTGCCCAGTAACGTTGTGCGATTGTGCTCATGACTCATTCGTGGGATTTGAACTGGGTGTATTTACGGAGTGATTTATGGTTCACTGACTCTATGTTAACGTCACTAGTATTTAATAGACTTTATTATATTGTAATAATTCAAGGAGAATCGCATTGTTTGTAAACTATAAGGAACTTTTGCCCACCACATTCTCTTATTTATAAATCTGCTTTTGTCAATCGGTAAAAATGATGACGTGCGCTTGAAAGGGTAATTTCTAAAACGTTACACAGATCAATTTTGAAAAACCAACCAAGTATGTTATCCAGTATCTGAAATTTATCCATAACCCAGCTTGAGATATGCCGTTATGTTCAAATTTTACTTGCTACTGTTAAAAAATAGCATAGCATCTCCCTTCACTTTGTGGCATTCATTTGGTAAAGGTGATGATGCAAGTATAGAGTGAGCTTACCTTGCTGGTGATTTGTCATCAGTTTACATCATAATTTTGATATCTCGTTAGGTTGATTGGTGACAAGCTTTTCTAGCAGTTTCTACAGTTTGGCCAGACATTGTCCAAATTTGCTGCACTTGAGAAATAGGTATTATATGTTTATGTTTTTGTGTTTTGTTTTCCCCCCAAACAATTACTATTTTCTATTGGAATGAAAGCTCCTATGTTTTATGTTGAAGAGTTCCTGTCATTTGGTCAGCAAACAAAATGAGGTGATTGAGAGCATTTCTGCATGTCAAATGTCTCTTCCAAGATGGGAGGCGATGATAAATAATTATCTAAATAGCATCCAGGGTATGAAGCAAAACAACCATTGTGTTCCAAGGTTACGGTCACATAAAAATGTAAACAGCATAGGTTCCTTTGAAAGAGGTGCTGGCTGTTCTGTCATCCCTCTCCTTCTCTCCACATCCCTGTCTGCCATCTCTTTCTTGCCTGCTGCTGCACGATTTCACAAATTGTCATATGGGCAGACTTTGTAGCCAGTCCGGAATGCGTATGGGAAAGTGGGCGAGCACAAAAATTGTGTCTAGTGACAAGATACTGCTATGCATGTAACGGGACCACTTTTTGCTCTATGCGATCAAGCGTCACCTAGTGATGACAATGAAGGAAACTTGCCTTCTGGATCTTGAACATGTTTGAGTGCAGATTTATACCTAATACTGATAGAGTATAAAACCTGCCTGTCTCCTCAACAGAAATGGTAGACTCTATGAAGAAAGTGGCAGCCCTGGATGTGGAGCTCACAGTGGAGGAGAGGAACCTACTATCAGTGGCCTACAAGAATGTGATCGGAGCCCGGAGAGCGTCCTGGAGGATAATAAGCAGTATTGAACAGAGGGAAGAGAACAAGGGCGGAGAAGAAAAACTGAAGATGATCCGGGAATACAGGCAAACGGTAAAGCTGTCAGAAAAGAAATTGCCATAGCGGAGCTCAGTTTTTAAATAGTACCTGTCAGAAGGGGTGCTGATGTGGAGTAACTGTACACTTGATGCTCCTTGTATCCAGTGTGTTGTCATTTCACTGCATCTCACAATCACTGTGCTTATATCTCCTAAAACAGATGTGTAAGGTGGGTCAAAGATTAGATGACGCTGCCGAGGCATCTGTTGAGATGCCTTTGCGCGTACATTTTTCTTGATATGCAAGCTCATATTAATAATACACACTATGTGCAGCTACTGGACAAAGAGCATCTGAGTCATAGTTGGCTAATGCTGCACTCTCTTTTGCTTTTATGATGGGAAATAAGAGCTGGCTATCATTCTGGGAGAGGCCAGAGAGTGTCAGAGAGATGGGAGAGGCAGTTGGACTGCAGTCAATGACCTAATGGGATTCAGAGATTTGTAATACTGCTGTTGCATCTTCATTTCGTTAGACTTGTTCCCGGACTCCCTTGGGGAACCTATTTTTCCTAAAATTACAGTACCTAGTGAGCATTTTCCAGACGCCCATTCCACGTAGTCTAAAGTGGCCTTACAGTTAAAATGGAATATTGGCCAGTTGTTGTCCTATACCAATATTTTATGGAGGTCAGGATAAGATTCTTTGATCAGTTTGTAAAATCTGCAATAAAACCTGCTTCATCCTGCCTTGAGGAGCTGCTGACCAACCTAAGAATTTTGTTATAAGTTTCAACTAATGAAGCGCTTTGGTGTCACATGATCCAAATGTTTCGGGGCTTTTTCGCCTGGCAAAGGATATGTATGTGGGGAAAGACACTGAATCTTTTTAATTTTTAGATTTTTTTTAGACCAGAAAATAATCAAATTTAAATGTACGGCGCAAAATGTCAGTTGTCGACAATGTCAGTCCAAACATAGATACTGCCCTTTTAAAAACCCATATTGGTGGACTAGCAGTCTTATTCTTCTTTATCCTCCTACATAGGTTGTAAATTGACAGCCACAGTTTGTTGAATGGCCAAGCAATATTTGTTCCAATATGACAACAGTGTCTGGTTACTAAAATTGTCCCTTTTTTGTGTGGTGGCAGGTTGAGACAGAGCTGAAGGATATCTGTAATGACATTCTGGAGGTACTGGACAAGCACCTAATCCCTGCTGCTACCTCGGGAGAGTCCAAGGTCTTCTACTATAAAATGTAAGAGGTCCCCACTCTTAACTGTTAACCAATGAATGAATGTAATTCAAATAAAATTTGTCCTGACACAGAGAAGACAGAGAGAATAATAAGTGACATAAGTTTAGGATTTTTTTTTGGTGATATTTTGATGCATTCATATTGTAAGTCCTCTATAAGGCCTTGTTCAATTGGTCATTTCTGCCAGATCTTTGGTGCCTTGAATAACTTAAAGAAAAGGTTGGAGAGTTGGACCTCAGTTGTACTGCAGATGCTGGTCCTGTATGCATCCACACTCCCTGACCCTGGGTTCCCCACAGGTCATGGAATTCCCAGTCTTTCATGGAATTTGAAGAGGTTTATTCCAGAGAGGGGAAGCCTGGGAATTTGCTCAACTATTCTCTGGGGAATTCAGGGAATATGAGGGAATTTTACAATTGGGTCACTTTACACAAATATCGCAAAATGTGTAATGCAAAGACTTGCACTGCCGGCTCTATTAAAACTGTTAGAGCAGATGAATTTAACCGTAAAACTGTCTTAACAAAATAAAGTAGCATTAAAAAAAACTAATGGTGTCTGCTGTTGTTTCTCCAATCCCAGGAAGGGTGATTACCACCGGTACCTGGCTGAGTTCGCTACAGGCAACGACAGGAAGGAGGCAGCAGAGAACAGCCTGGTGGCCTACAAAGCTGCTAGTGACATCGCTATGATGGAGCTGGCACCCACACACCCCATCCGCCTCGGCCTTGCTCTCAACTTCTCCGTCTTCTACTATGAGATTCTCAACTCGCCCGACCGCGCCTGCAGGTCACTGCTTTTACAATACAGCCTCTCGGTTGTAGTTCCTGGTTTAGTCAGCAGTGGTAAAGTGTAATAACCTTTATTTATGTAGCATGTGACAAAGGAGTAACAGTGTAATAGGAGCAAGGCAAACCTTTGTTTTAATCGGGACTTTAAAACAGTCTATAGGAACTTCTTTTTTTTACTCCAGACTTTAAAACCGCTAATAAGAACCTGCTGCTAGACCTCAGGCTGTGATCTAGTCTTGCAGACCAGACCTTTAGAGAAATATCCCCTGTTTTTTTTCACATATTTGCTCCACTGGAATCTGAACGCAACTTTTTGATTGGCAGGATTGTCTGTTAATCACTGGCTGGTTAATCACTGAAAACTCTCCAAAACTAAATTCCAAAAAGAAGACAGAAATGTCACTTTTAGACTTTGTATGTTGCTATACTGCTGAGGTGAAGCTGCTGCACAAGTTGTGCTTGCAGTTAGCATGTCTACCTACTGTCATTGGGAAAAGTTTTAGCTGTGTTTGATAAATACTGTAGACAAAAACAATAGCCAGCTAATACAGCCTCAGTCTCAGTTGAAGTCTGGAATCGCGACATTACTCACAGCTAGCCTCATGCTTGATTTTGATTTGTCAGCCTTTTTGTTTGTTTTCTCCATCCCCTTTTTGTGTTTTTTGAAATAAGAACTTCAACTGGGTCTTCACACATACATTAAAAGACCGTCGTAGAAGCTGGCTGTGATCTGGCTCATATAGGTTTAAAGGACTGTGACATGGCTTGGTGCTACAACTATGCATGCCTTAAAGCACTTGTCACTCATCTTGATGATCTGTGCATCTTGAAAGGACATCTAACCTGAGGCTAAGGTAACCAGTATCTGTAAAGCCACCAGAGGTGTTCAAGAAGCAGACAGAACACAGCCAATCTGCAATTACATATTAACAAAAAGATCCTAATACTAATGTTCAGTTTTGTAACAATTAGCTTTGCTGTACTTTAGTTTATATCTGCTTTCCTTCATTGTTGTTCTTTTTTTTTTTTTTGCGAACAAATTTTTATTGAGAATAGTTTTACTTCATTGTTGTTCTTATGACTTCATGCTCTGTGGCCTCACCCTGATAGCCACAAGCCAGCTCACTGCTGGCCACACCTACATGACACACCCAGAGAAAATGGTAGACGTCTCAAAACATCCCAACATCAATGAAAAACTCATTTTACAGGGTTTAAAGTTCTCTGGCACCATGCCCAATTTCAGGCATAGAGCTGTTTTCGATGAATAAAATACTTCATTGAATACAATGTACACACTTCCTCCTCGACAACTTCTCAAGCTCAGAAATGTTTCTTGCTTTAAGCCCCGACCTCAGGCAAACAGGGATTTAGTCATTTACACACACAGCCACAGGCAGACACAAACTGCAAATATACTACATATCCCAGTAAGAAATTATTTTACAGTGAAAACTTGCATATTGCAGCTTTAAAGGTGATCAGTAAAATTGTAAGCGTACTGAAAAAAATACATTTCTGGAAGGGTTCACACTAGATTTTTCAGTGTGGCTGTGCCAGCATTTATTATATTGGAATCACCACTTCACAGCGCCATCTTACCACCATTGATTTTTCATTTCTCCCCCACTGCATTACTTCATTATAACCAGCACTGGCTACCCAGAATAGCTTGAAAATCTAAATCCCCAAATATACGATGACCTCATCCGAGCTCCTGTTGTGTTTGCTCAGGTTGGCGAAGGCTGCGTTTGACGACGCCATTGCAGAACTGGACACACTCAGCGAAGAAAGCTACAAGGACTCCACACTTATCATGCAGTTGTTACGCGACAACCTCACACTATGGACTTCAGATATGCAGGGAGACGGTAAGACGCTGTTCCTCATGGGTCCTGTTCATGATGATACAGGATTTGGTGTCTAATGAGTTTTTAACATTTACATTTGTAATGTAGCTTTGTCCCGACATTCTTTTGTTCCAGGGCGAGACAGTGATGTGCTGTTTTACTAACTCAACACTCCTCACTTTCTTCCTGTCATCTGCCTAAAACCTCTCAGGCTCAACTCATACTGTGTGTTAACAATGTGAACAACTTGGGTTAATTAGTCACTCTGTTCTGACTGACTGGGCAGTGCAAGAGCTTCTGATGACAAGAAAAATAAGCTATATCATACAAATGTTAACATTGTTTTGATGAGTTAACATAGCTTACAGCAGGTGCTAAGTAAGTAGTATTAATAAAAAAAAAAAATTTTAAAGTCCAACAATGGGTGCAACCATTCTCTAAGCATTCATTTGGAGTCATTAAATCCTGTAGACTTTCATATAAGTTGTACACAGCTGTAATCAAAATCTACCTTTTTCACTTGCCACTGTTTATGAATCATATCAGTTGGGAAAACAAGGAAGCACAGAAATGTGATGACTGCATGATGACAGCCAATGACTGTGAAAAGTTCAGGCACAGCCAACTTTTCTCAGCTTGTTTACCGTGCGCACACGGGCCAAGTTTCCCCGGTAGCCGTTCTGTAGGAGATGAAAGGAGCTCTGGTGACTTGTTGATGCTGTTGCTCACAGTGTGGACGCCCGCTCAGACAGCCTGTCTCCTGCAGCGGTTGAATCAGTTAACCCGGTGTACGAGCCGCTGAGCCGGAACCTGCTCTCCACAGCCGAAGTGAAAACTGTCCCATCTAACCAAAAAATCTTTGGCTTTTCCATCTTGCAGCATTTTACTCACTTCTCTCTCCCACCATTCACTCCAGCAGTTTGCATTTTAAAACCAGCCGCGCTGCCGAGCGCCCTCCGCCTCCACCACCACCTTCGTTTCTCAGTGACTCATCGTCTCTCTTGTCTTTTTTTTTTCTCATTCCCTCTGCTCTAGAGTCCTAAAGGAAACAAACCCGACTGTTCATTTCCCATGTTAACTGTACTTTGTAAGTGTCGCTCACCCTTAGTCTTGCTGTGTGTTTGTGTGGCGGCGTTCTTTTTTTTAAAAATTGATTTCTTTTTTTCCCCCCTTCTCCACACTAATTCACTCACGGTTTAATTCAGCCTCTCCTTCTCTGCTCTGTCACTCACCACTCACTCCTTTGGTTGTCTTGTTTTGGCTTGTTGTGTTTTGTTTATAACTTGAATTTGCATCGATGCCAGATTATGAGCTTTGGTCTTTGCACCAGCAGTCAGCTGAGAGCAGTTACTTGTTTAGATCAATTCAGTTAAGCCTGACGTACAGTTATGTAGAGTTTGGATGTTCACCCGGTTGCCTGTTAAACCTGTATGTACACAAACAAGTAGGGGCTTATGTCATGTTACTGGCATGCTAGAGTGACACTGTGTTCAAGAGACTGTTATAAAACATGCAGCGTCCATTTTGGATCTATCGGGGAAAACCCTGGCCCTTTTTTTTTTAAGCTGATACTTGTGCTGCCTTAGTTGAGCAGATTTAGTTGAAGTGGTTCAGATTTGACTGCATGTTGTAGCTGACTGATACATTTCATAGTGGGTTTCTCACCCTCACTTGTTCACCTCTGTATCACACTCTTTCACACTGTTCACACCATATTTGATCAAGTTGACTGTACCACACTTATCAGTCAATTTGATGTTACAGTTCACTCCACACCGGATGCAGCCTGATGAAAACTGTTAAGACCGTTTGTTTGGCAAATATGGGTATTTGAGTGCCCATACACACACACTTTCTCAAATGCTCCTGCTGATAGCCAGTTATCTCAGTATTGGAGATCATTGTGCCACAAGATTGAGGCTATTCAATGTTTCCTTAAGAATTTAGTGCTTGAAAAGCCTCAAACTGTATTTTTTCCCCAATTCACTTGAGAGTGTCCCGTGGACAGCCAGTGTAGTATAATGTGTAGAAGTACAATAAATATGTAATCGTTTTAATAAAAGGCCAATATCGGCACAAACTAATATATTAGTCTGATCCTAATGCAGATGGGAACATTGTCCAAATTGATTGAGATAAACCTTTGATTTAAATGTGTTAGAGTGAAATGGGTTTTCCTCGCATATCTAACCCGCCTTGCTTCTGACTATTTTGACTGGAAACATTGTTTTAGAATAAGGTTTATCACATTTTGAAAACATCTTTGAGCGTTTATTTATTTATTTATTTATTTCTTGGAGGGATAAGGAAGCTGAGAATGTTTTTTTGTTTCTCTTCCCACCAGGTGAAGAACAGAACAAAGAGGCGCTGCAAGACGCTGAAGACGACGCCCAGTGAGACTATGCCACCAACCGCCAACAACTTGAGACCTTCCCCTCACCTCCTCACACTCCTCATCCCTCCACCGTCATCCTCCTCCTCCTCCTCCTCCTCCTCCTCCTCC
>OMKZ01032959.1:3455-16080 GCA_900302535.1 Neoniphon sammara | reverse complement strand
TGATATAAATAATAATAATAATAATAATAATAATAATAATAATGATAATAATGACAGTAATAATAATCATAATAATGATACAGATAAAAGCTATGATAGTGCCAAGATATTGCCTTGTGCAAATTGCTTGTAGGTGTAAAGTGTCCGTTGCATTGCAGAATAAGTGTAAATGTCCGTTGTGCTTTGCCCCTCAGTTCAGAAGTCTCCTCTCTGGCACAGAGGAGAGTCATTGTACAGGGTTACTGCAGTGGGCAGGAATGACTTCCTGTAACGGTCCTTACTGCAGCGGAAGACACTCTGTTGTCCGACCAGTAGGCTGTGTAGAGGGTGTGTGGTGTTGTCCATGATGTTGAGCAACTTGCTCAGCACCCTCCTCTCCACCACCAGCTCCAGTGGCTCCAGAGCACAGAGCCAGCCTTCTTTATCAGTTTGTTCAGTCGCTGGCTCTGATGCTGCTGCCCCAGCAGATCACTGCAAAGAAGACTGTACTCGCCACAACAGACTGGTAGAAGATGTGCAGCATCTTGCTGCACACATTGAAGGATCTGAGTTTCCTCAAGAAGTAGAGTCTGCTCTGTCCCTTCCTGTAGACAGCCTCGGGGTTAGGGTTAGAATGAACATTTGCCTGTGTTGTCCTACATTCTAAATATTTGTGTGTTATGTCTGTATGTGGCGTTACATAAATTTACTTTTGCATGTTTTTTTGTGTGCATGTGTGTGTGTGTGTGTGTGTGTACATTTCAGCTTTCAAACCACTTAACAAATGGTCATTTTATAATTCACTTTTATCTGTTTTTTAATTTACCCCTGTCCCCTTTAATTGCATGTTTTTATTTGACTGTTTCATTTTTGTAATCTTTGTTAGAAAAGTGCATTGCGTTTTCTTGTTATTATTTGTATGTTTCAGTATTTGTGCACATGTTGCACACGTGTATATTACATAGGCATGTGTTTGTATGGATTAATGTATCATCTTATCTTCACCTCAGTCTCAGATGCCCCTCCTCCTCCACCAGCCGTCGACAGCCAATCAGGGTCCGAGGAGCCTCATTCTGCTGCTCAGCCATTGGAGGATGGACAGGAAGAGGAGGATTCGGCGGTGGTGGAGTACAATGACCCGTATGCAGAGGAAGACCCGCCCTGGGCCCCGAGAACCTACCAGGAGAAAGGTGCAAAATGTCAATTCACAGAAATGTGACGATTTCAGTCTAAACCAAATTGGAGGAAAAAACACAGATAGCGCAAAATTATTGCTGACATAAAAATAAAATCTGTTATGAGTTACTGGCTGTGGGTCAACCTAAAACCTTTGCTGACAAGATCTCTGATTTTGAGGATGATAACAGGAAAAAATGACTTATGAATAACAGTGGTAAAGGAAAAGTGGCTTTGGCTTAGAGAGCGAAGAAATGAAAGGGAAACAGGTTAGTTTCATGGTCAATCCAAGAGCATCATTTAAAAAAAACAAAACAACAAAATCCAAATTAGTGTTTTGATGTGTTTGTCTCCCTCTAGTGGTGGCCATCTATGACTACATGGCTGATAAGGAGGACGAGCTGTCATTCCAGGAGGGAGCAATCATCTACGTTATTAAAAAGAACGAGGACGGGTGGTACGAAGGAGTGATGAACGCCACCACCGGCCTCTTCCCAGGAAACTATGTGGAGTCCATCATGCACTACGCTGACTGAAACACAGGACAAAGAGCCTTTTTGTTTTTATTTTCAGTCACCCCTCTCTCCTCGTCTCTGCCCCTCATGTCTCAGGGTGCGATCACACTTACAGCTGGTTTACTTCAGTCAGAACCAGAGCGGAAAAAGTTGACTTTGTGGCGTTTCTTTCTTTGGTTCATTTAGGTTCATATTGAGCCAACCAGGAGATTTAAACAAAAGTCACATGACACAGAAGTAACTTGTTTATGGGAAAGAGTTTTTTCATCCTGCCAGGTTCTTTTTTTTTTTTTTTTTTTGCCAAAACAAATGTGACTCCACTTGGACTTGTGTGTCTCTTCCCTACTGTTCATACCAGTTAAAACACACTTCAGCAGTTCTTCAATGCATGAAGAACTGCTGGCTGTCAGATATCAATATCCCTCTCCTTATACCCATAAGCCCTTGCATTTGGGGCTGTTACAGTACAGATGACGTTCACACTTCTAACAAACGGCGCTGCAGTCCTCCTGGAAGAGGACTGAGATGTGTTTTCAGTCATCTCGGTGCTGTTTGGGTCAAGAGTTCAAATGTCATCGCTTCCCCTGTCTGAATGAACCAAACCAAAGAAAGGTTGCAGAGTTCAAATAAGCCGCTCTGTACATGCTGGGTGTGAGCACATCCTAAATTACCCTCTTGTTTTCCCAATTACTTTTACTCTTTCTCCCCCTTATATGATCATTGCATTTCTTCTTCTCACTCACTCTCTAGCCTCCTCTCACCTTTTTGCCCCACAGCCCCAACAGGAAATGGCCTTTTCCCTAGGGCAGGCACACACCTGAGAGCATTGACAGTATTGCCATGTGGGGACTGTGCAGAAGCTGACACATGATATATTTTGGGTCCAGTTCCATAGCTTAAGAATCTAGATTCAAAGACTCCATTGTCCACCAAACACTAAGTCAAGAAAGCGAAATAGTTTCTGTATCCTAAATTTTTCCTCTTTGTTTTTTTACTCCTTTCCCTCATTTGGGGTTGGACATCGCTGACATGATATTTTACTGACAGTTTGTTTGAAGCACACAAGCTCCGTATGAATGCAGACATCATCATTCCAGCTTCTCATAATGACTGTGGCTTGAATACTCTGGTACTTAAGTGACATTTAAGGACATAAGCTCTACAGATCGCTCAACAAGAAAAATCCCCGCCAGAATTGGCTTGTGGTCTCAGTTCCTCTTCTTTTAGCCAATCCTGGACGGAGTGTCTACAGAACTGCAACGCCATCCAAGTTGCCTGAAGTCTCAGGTGTTCATGCCAGCGACTCCCAAATGCATCCAACACGCCCAATCATTTGTCCCACAGTCACATCATGTTTACCACACAAACTCCCCTGCCCTCATTCCCTTTCATGAACTTACACTAAGTTTCAAAAGTGAAGCATTTATTAATCCTCTTCCTTTATCTCCCCTTACCCCTCTCCTACCTCAAACCAAAGAGTCACCCTCTCTTCTTATTTTCTCTTCTTACTTCTTTCCTACTTTAAAGGAAGGTATATTCCCATTGTTTCTCCTCCTCCTCCTTCCTTTCCCTCCTCATTTCCATCTCTCCTCCATTTCTCATCTTATAAATGATGGCAAAAACCAAATGCCAACTTAAAATGGTATATTTCATCTTGTAGGTAGCACGGTCATTGGGAGTCCTCTTGTGAAAATCTAGTTGGAAGATAAAATAGAGAAAATGGCTACCAAGTTAATGTACTCTAAAGGTAACCAGCCATCATTTGGACTCCTGAAAAAAAACTATTGAATGCAGCTTGTGAATTCCAAGGCTGGTGTACGACAAAGTTGATTTCTTTTCCCGAACAGATGACCCAAGTGACTCCTACGTCTACATAACAATTCGTGTTTTTCATCACCCCTCCTGCCTCATACCAGTTTGATTTCAGTCAGTCTTCACAGTGTTGGTAGGATATTTCTTGTTGTTTCCCCATCCTCATCATACATCCCTCTGACCTCTGCCTTAACAAACACCCTGAACCCTCATCACCGCCCTTCAATGCACTACAGTTACTATGAAGTAATCCCAACCGCCCTCCTCCCTCCTTCCTCTTGCAAGAGCCTCAGTGCTTGTCTGGACATCCAATGAGAGGAACAAAGAGAAGCACGACAGACTGAGGACTCTGGAAGCTAAAGAGGAGATGAACAGAGGGAAGGAGAAAGACTTATCGCTTGCGTTGTCTCGTCACACAAAGTTACAAAAGCATAACACTAATCAAACTACAGTAGATGAAAGACCTTCAATAACTCATCCTCTGTGAAGGTAGATGAAGGACTTCCAGGTTGTGGTAGCCACTACACTTCCTGTCTTTATGATCAAAGAGGAAGTTGGACTGCTGTGATGGGACAGTTGTTGGGAGGGTTTAAGATTTCTGCTGTAGCGGAAATTTTTCAGTAGTGACAGCTGGACATTGGTTTTCATCACACCATGCATCCTTGTCTGCGAAGTTTGTGAACTTTTGTAAGTTGAGCCGTGTTTGCTGGTGGTTAAAGGACTAACGCAAACATAACCTTGGTGTTTTACACATCTTTTAACAACACTAGAAGTAGGATATTCTCATTGATATGTCACTGTGACATTAGTTGTGATGACGCATTTTACTTTAAGGGAAAAACAAAACCCACCAACTGCTACAGAACATACAGGACAACGCTGCAGTGAATATGTATGTGTGTCTCAGAGGATGAAGAAACTAATTCTTAAATTACTTTGTGTGAAATGCAGCTATTGGAAGTGCTCTAAAATGACTAAAGAAAATCCTATCACAAAAAAACAACAGCCTCTTTTTGTGCTTTGATTTGAAGTGATGTGGAGTTTAGGAGTTAGGGAATGTGAATTATTTAAAAACAATCTTTCCAACAGACTGGTAAGTTACTTATCACAAGCAAAGAAAAATGAAAAAGAAACACCGGTTGATTAAAGTACAAGACAACTCACAAGGGGCAGAAAAGCCTAGCCACCAATGCCTGTCATCACAATTAATTCGACAGTGATATATATTGGGGTTTGGCTGATAAAAAACAAAGGCGATATTTTTGGATTGAGGCTGTTGAGAGACAATATTTTCTACCGTATTTGATACCTTCAAATTTAACCATTTCCTGACAAACAATTCCCAGTTATAGCCTAGATTTATACTAAAACCACTAGTGGGAGTAAAATGTTTTCAGACTCCGAAGTCAAGACGAGTTTCTTTACCAATTAGGCATTATGTCATTAGCTTTGCACATTCACTGCATTTACATGCACTTTAGTAATCAGGTTATTTGCCACATACAGGCAGTTATCTGATTTCTCAAACAGTGTGTAAACAAGACAACTGGTTTCCATTATCAGGTTCAGGGATGAAGAGAAACCCGGTTCACACAGGTAGATTTCTTGCTGGAGAAACCTGATCACTGCACTATGGATACACTCACTCACATTTCTGAACGGCTTTTTACGTGTGAGCTTGTGCAGGAAAAGAGAGCAAAGAAGGAAACTGACACAGTAAACAAACCGTAATGGTCAGGAGAGTAAAAGCTTTGCTCACCAATGCTCAATAATTTTATTTCAATATTACCTCTATCTGAGGAATGTCTGGGGCAAGATTTTGAGCAATCAGTACATGTAAACATGGTATCTGATTTCCTGTCATAACCTGGTTACTCTCAATAATCTGGTTTCTTGTGTGCATGTAAATGTAGTGATTGAAGGCTTTAGTAAATCGGGCCTTTTTGTTTTCAGTGTTTGCCCTGGAATTTTACTCCTTTCATGGTGGAAACACCTTAGAAACAGTAAAACACTATAACTCTCCACTAAATCCTAGGATAATTCTGATAGTAATAATAATAAGCCATTATCATCCATACTTATGTGGAATCTGATCAGCTTCACAATAAATTTGTAATCAAACTGCGTCATATCCACACCAGGCTGGACTAAATCCCATCTTTTAACAGAAAAACTGAATATCAGCCCCATATATGGTGAACTGAAATATCAGTCTAACCCCGATATATGTCGTCAGGTTCTGTCCTGGCTGTCTTTGAACTTTTTATTTTCATAGTGGTTTTGCTGCCTCAGAGTATTGTGTAGTGAAGTGGATCTAACCAAACCGCCTGGTGGAGATTTTGGAGCTGTTGTGTGTTTACAGTGCTAAAATGTTTGACTGCATGCCTGATATAACTGACATTTTTATTTCACAATGCTCCTTTTATTATTATTATTATTATTATTATTTTGTCATTTCACCAACTTGCTTTATTCTTTCTATTGGACCATCCGGAGGTGTGATGTTTTAATTCAGTGGTTTTAGGTTGTTTTTAACAGAAGTCCTGTGTGTGGGAACTCCAGTCCGATGCTCAGATGGTGATGGATATTTTGTGCCATATATTGATGTGGTGTGATGTGAATGTGGGTGCGTGAATGTGTGAGTATGTTGTGGACTGTGTGTGTATGTGTGTGTGTGTGTGTGTATGTGTGGGTGGGTGTGAGTTAGTATATTTTATGATGCAAACCACCAAGGATGACCTTTCCCTTTACTTTCCTCTTTTCCTTGTTGACTGAAGTGACTATGGACCTGAAAACAGTGTTATCTTGTTGTATATTGTTATTAAAGAGGCATTTTACCCCAAAATCAGAGTATGCCAAATTGACACCACTTATACAAATGTAAAACCCCTCCCACCACCACCACATTGTGGTTATATTGATATAGTAGTACAGTGTCAGTCTATTTCTGATCTTAATATTTTGTGATTTTGTATCGATCCCCAAGAGGAATATTTGTCTTTGCATGCATTCACAGGGTGGTCAGAGGTCTTTAGTTTTTGTTTTCATTATAGTTTTACAGACATTTCTTGGATGCACAGCTGCTCTGGAGGCAGAAATAATCTCACTGGTTCAGTTAAACCTTAGTGGGCGGGTCCAGAAGAAGACAAAAGCTAATGCTGCATTCATTTCAACTCGGAACTTGTGAGAAACGAGCTCGAAGTTATGAAAAAATGAAGTGAAGGGCCATCCAACTCAGAATTACGAATCAGAAACTCGGATATCAATTCAGAGCTCCGGTTTCTTCGTTTTCAGTTGAAGTGACATCAGAGCACATTCATCAGCTAGCTAGCTTAATTTCACCAGCTAATTAAAGCAATTTGATGTGTAATTAGTTAATGATACCATTGAAAATGCACTGATATTTACCTATCGTGTCTCCTATTTTCTACAGCAAAGTCTAGCCAAACTAACTAGCCAAACTAACTTATAGCTAGCTAGGCAGACTAGCTAGCTATAGAGAGAAAAATCCAAGACCATAAGTATTTTGACCATAGTTACTTCTTTGCCATTTACATTTGCCAATTAGAGCTTTGAAGACCTGTGGTTCTTTGGCTTCGGGATTTAGTATCTTGGAGGGATCAAACTCATAACATTCAGGTTACAGGTCGGTCTCTGTAACAAACAATCTGTTGCCCATTCATTTGCACCATAAACACTTTGGCATACTCTGGTTTTTACTTTGTGTGCATTATCCCTTTAAATCGTGTGGATAAAAAAAAAAATCTAATGCACATACGTTTTAAAGATATGTGACATGTTACAGAAGGCTTTTCTAAGGCTGATTTTACCAGGAATCCCCTTCGTGTTGCTCCCTGCCACCCTCGGCCTGTGGGGAGGCACTCGACACTCCGTTAGCCCCCTAGTGGTACAAGACTGTAATAACATGACATGTTGCATAATAATTGAACCCCCGCAGGGTTTTACAGTGTTAAATGGGGTTTAACTCACTTCCTCTTTAATCCGTTGAGGGAGTGGAGTGGAATTTCTTCAAAAGTTAGATACTGAAAGAACTCTTGTTGCTAGAGGGTTGCCATGTCTGACCTTTGTCAAACCTCTAGGAAATAGAGTATCAAATATTTGGACCTAATTCCTATATTTTAAATCCGATTTTGCCAATTTGTCTCAAGGCACAAAATTTTTCTTCAATTCATTTGTCATCTTTGATCTTCATCTCTGCTTCATGACTTGGCCCTGATGCTTTGTACGATAAAATGTAACTGAGTATGGCTGCTCGATCATCATTACATTATCTTCCTCTTCCTTGTTTTATTGCTAACTGACTGGATTCCCAAGTGAACTGACCTGATGTAAACCCTGTGGGATTCGAACCTTCCACCCTCTTGTTAATCTGCAGTAACCTCCTGGTAGAATGTGATGTCTGGAGAAGCTTTCTACTTTTCCAAGTGTCCCAGGACTGAAAGCACATTGTTCTTTTTGTAAGAAGGAAAAACAGTGAAATTACTAAGTAAATGTTTTAACAGACTCCCTCCTTCTGTCTCTGTTCATTCATTTGAACTTTGATTTTAAAAGATGTTTTATATTTGTCTGGATTTGGAAGTACAAACTGTTGAAGTACAAACAGTTTCTCCTTGAAACAGGGAGTACATTAATAAAGCCACTTTCCTCCCCTCAGTTGGTCATCTTCACGCCTCAGCAGCTGTCAGTCATCTTGATGAGACAAACCAGGTAACCAGCATTTTCACAATGAAAAAAAAATCTTTATCTCTGTAAGTGATATACAGTGTTGCTTGTAACCTCATCAATTAGAAAGTTTACTGCGGAAGAATGGAAAATGACAAAATAATTACTTTTCAGTGTGAAAGTCCTCAGTGAGATATATATTGTATAGCCAATTTCAGCCTGTTGCACCACAACACTGCATACAGAATGCATGAGACACACCCACAGGAAATGGTTAACGACCCAAAATGCCCATCACTGACAAGTAGATTTCAAGCGAATGGGGGATTTAGGCCTGAACACACAGACTGATACACTGCAACAAATCTCTTTTAAGTCATTAAGTCTCATCATTAGTGTTCAAATCTTGTCAAAAATCTGACAGTGGGATGAGATAATCCCACTTGTTTCCAATGCAGTTTCACTTGTTTGAGGAATTTTTCTGGGAACAAGTATAGATCTGTTGAAACAAGGCAGAATAAGGCAGATCAGCCCACTAGGATCAAGAAAATGACACTTGATTCAAGAAAATTCTGGGAACAAGTTGATTAGCATTGGAAACAAGTGGGATTATCTCATCCCACTGGCAGATTTTTGACTTTGTTGGAAGAAAAACAAGATTTGAACACTGAAGAGGAGACTGAAGGACTTGATAACATGGAGATTTTTTGCAGTCTATATTGCAGCTTTAAACATATAATGCTTTATTTACATGTTGATTTTCATTTTCTGAGAATAAGGTAGCTGTTTGTGGCCCAGCCTTGGAAAATGTTCATACAATGTTCCATGTATGAAGCGTGAGAGTCTGCACACAGCAGCACTGTCACTGTGCAGTTTAATTAAAAAGAGAGGTTTTTTTAAATTAGGGAGGGGAATTCCTGTTAGTTTCCCTGAATGCTTTTGTCTGATTGGCTTATGTCTATTAAGGCTGATGTAAACATGGAGGTTACCTGGTGTGATAGTGGCTGTGGTTCACCGCTGATTAGTGAATATTTGTACCACTTTGTGCAAACAGCATCAAACTGCCCCGAGGCTGTTTGATGAACCAGAAGAATGTGTCTGATATCAGCTCTGCACGACTCTGCCTGTCTGAGGACTTAAACATGTTTTCTCCTGTTATCACTTTGTTATTAACATGGACCTGATCCTTTAAGATGTTTGAAGTCAGGTGAGCTCTAGACATCTGCACTGTTTATCTAATCCAGATCCTGCCATATTTCACCAGACTCCTGGACTAAATCTTAATCTTCACCAGTCATTTAGTCTCATGTTGAAATCTTTTCCTTAAAGGTCCGCTTCACCTATTGAGGGTTGATTGAGGAGAGGACTATTAAGACTCAGTTGACAAAAAACAGGCAGTAAACTTGTAATTTATCGTGATGCAGGCTGGTGATGAGAACCATTTAGACTCAACTTTTAAACTTCATGCTGATTGCAAAGATCTAAAGTTTCAGAGCAATTTTACATTGCACTGCAAATATAAATATGTTGAAACAAGGCAGAATAAGGCAGATCAGCCTGCTGGGATCAAGAAAATGACACTTGATTTAAGAAAATTCTGGAAACAAGTTGATTAACCTTGGAAACAAGTGGGATTATCTCATCCCACTGGCACATTTTTGACATTTTTGACATTTTTTGAACACTGAAGAGGAGACTGGAAGACTTGTAGTTTTATGTACAAAATTCAGCATGATCAGAGATTTTGATCATTTTCGTTTTCCATCCCTTTCATATTATTTCAGACTGTTGATGTGCATCTGTTCATGATAATTTTAAATCGGTTTTGCCAAACTTATGAAATTCATTCACAGCACTGAAAACATATTGGTAAAGGTTATCCAACATATTTGTTTTACTTGCCTAAACTGAATCATTCACAAACCTTTTGACTTGACAAACAGATGAAAAACTCCTGCTGTTGTCACATTCTTCTCACAGCAGAGGGATGTGATCTTCACTCTATTACTCTTCACTAAATATAATCTGAAGTTATATCTATTTTGCAGAGTTTTTCAGAGACTTCTGTTTAAAGAGTATTTAATAATCAATTTAATAATTATATGATATCAATTTGAAAACAAACACTCAATGATAATGTGGCAGACTGAGATTGGATAGAAGCAGGACTTACGTCCAGATAAACACCGACATTAGGCATTTGATCATTTAATTTTACCTTCCAGCTGCTGGGGGGAGAAACTCCTCCCTCTTTGCCTCCTGCCTCCTTTCCTTCCTCCCTCCTCTGAGCTCAGGGAAACAGCTGAGCTCCTCTGGCAGAAGCAGACAGGAGAGAGAGAACTTCTGTTGACTCTGTTTGAGAAGAAGAGCTTTCCTGAGCAGAGATGGGCTCTTCATCATCATCTTCATCCTGCTGTCTTGTGATCTTGCTGGTGGCTTTGAAGTGTCTCAGCTGCTCTGGTGAGTCTGCAGCTTCCTCCACACGTCTGCAAAAGTACAGAAAAATAATTTCCATGTCTTGATTTGTTTGCAAATTGCACAAACATTTGGAAGATTATGGCAAAATGTTGCCTGAATATACAGAGAGCTAAATATTTTGTATGGGTTCATATTCAGTTGCAATGACAAATAATATCCACCCTCAGAGCAGCATGGAAGAGTCAGTGGGGGCAAAATAACTGTCTGCTCTTTGCTTAAAGGTGCACTACGCGAAATTGCTGAGGGTTGATTTAGGGGAGGAGGTTTAGACTCAACTGACCTGAAAACTTGGAGTGAGCACATAATGTAAAGTTTGAGTCTACATTCACGTACTTATAATCGGCTTGACTCATATTTTTATTTAATTTTTTTCAGTTGAGTCTAAAGGGTCCTCAGCTCAATCAATCCTTGGCAATACTGCACCTTTAAACCTCAATGAACTGGAATTTCGAAACTGAAACTGCACAGGAAGCCTGTGTGTCTTTCTGGGTCTTTTCACTGTAAATGTTTTACAGCCAAAGATGTAAAGCAACTGGTTGCATCTCCACATCTGGAAATGTATGGAAAGTTTTAAAATTTAAATTTCAGTGGGATTTACATATCATATCTCATCACTATGTACACAATACATACACAGTACATCACTAAACACCATGCTATGTTCATTGATTCATCGCCCAACATGGAGAGAAAACAGATCTGAGCTCTGGACTCAGCGAGGCAGCAGTGCTGACAGCTGAGCCGCCGTGGCTCAAAGAACAACTTTGCAGTTTGATCTTGATTCATTTAGAAATCGCACAAAAATTGGGAAGTTTATGATAAATTTTAGATACTGTATGAGCCCTGTCATTTTGTCTGTCCTCATGGTAACTTAGTTAACATTAACTGCGCATTAATAGCCTGCAGAGTCGACTTTCTACTAACTTGAGTAATTTCATCTTATACCCTTCAACTTTGATTTCATTAAAGAATATGATCTTATAGATTTCCATTTTAAACATATTATTTTTTAGTACGCCTCAGAGTATTAAGTATAATGTGTTTTTTAAATACTTTTTTAAAATAAAATACTTTGGGTTAGGGAAGATTTTGAAAAAATGAAAAAATGAATTCAGAGGTTTTATTTATTTATTTATTTTCTGTAAAGGTGAACATGTATTTAGAGTTTATCTTTCACTCAAAGTAAGTTCTCTCCTTGACATCAGCAGCAGAACGTCTCTCTCACCTCACACTGGTTCTGTGTCTGCAGTTCTTACACAATCAGACAATTACACACATGCCTGTGATTCCACAAAACCTCTGCACCTCAAACATGTTTTTACACTTTGATTTAATTTGTCAGCACAAACAAATTATGAAAACAAGAGATGGATAAACAGAAACACAGACTGTGTGGCTAAGAGAAGAAATCCCTGAAGGGCTCAAAGAAAAAAAACCTCAAGAAAAACAAATCAAGACGACGAGTGATCAACAATATAGTCACATATTGTTGTAATCTGTAGTGTCAGTACTGTGTTATGAAGTGGAATACAAACACCACTTTGTCATCAGATTACTGTAATCCTGTTGCATGGAGAATTTAAAAGGTGGTAAATTCTGGCTGTGGCTGCTAAGTTAGTTGATTCTACATAAAACAAAGAGGCAACAAGTAAAACATAAATTTCCATGAAATTTGGACAAATTTTATGTTCATTCAAGACTTAACTGTCCCAGATGGCAATACTCATCAACAGCACATACAGAGTAGAAGACCAGAGGAACTAATGAAGACAGATTTCAAACTTCACTGTGTAACTTGCCCAAAAGGCAACGAGAGAAAACTGTTTGAGTTTTACAGACTTTATTACCCGCAAATCCTGCGTGGTGAAGCCATCTGAGATGCTTCATAATGAGAGGGAAACCAAAAGAAAGAAAAGAAAACCCTCTCTCTCTCTCTCTCTCTCTCTCTCTCTCTCTCTCTCTCTCTCTCTCCCATTCAGGTC
>OMKZ01032924.1:5566-22092 GCA_900302535.1 Neoniphon sammara | reverse complement strand
GCCCACTTTCACCACCACGTCAGAGGGCTGGTGGACGATGCGAGGCGCCATCTCCTCTGCCCGTACCCTGGAACCTGAAGGGGAGTGTAGAGAGACATTGTGGAGATCAACCAAGGATCCAAGCGCATGTTTGGCCGCAGACGTGGTGACGTTTTGTAAATGATGCTTATGCTGTGGTTCAGCATTATCAGATTTGAGCTTCAATTATGTTTCCCTCCAAAAAATCCACTTGTCTCTCTGCTTAGCTCTTATTCCATTTCTTTTCTTGAATTTGGCTTTTGCAGTACATGGTTAATCTAGGGTCACAGGAAGGCACAGACTTTTACATTCCTGATCATTGGTTGCTTGTAATTTTGGTGATACAGGAACTGAAGCTTACTCTATTGTTATAAGTCACCCTCTGTAAGAGCCCATATCTTCTTTAGGGAGCCACCACACCCATAGAGCGGCCCACAGCACTAGATAACACCCACTCAGGGTCATTTAAGCAGCAACAGAACACCCGCAACAAACAACTTTAAGCCCTGCTTCCAACAAACAATGTCTATTTGCAGCCAGCAGCACTGGAATGCCATTGTTTGAATTTCCCATGGTTACTGGATGACCACACTCAAGGAAATGGGGGGGACTGTGATCGGCTTCCTGCACAGGAGAGGAAGCTCAAGGGTCTCAGGAACGTCACCCCCAACAAAGGCAGAGTGGAACTTCCCCCATCAACACCATATCCGCAACAGAACAAAAGACCATCTCGAAGAGTGATTGTGCCGCAACTGATTTTTTGAGTGTCATTTTGCGAAAAGGAACACTTTTTCCTACCGTTGACCCGTTTTAGTTCCTGTTATTTTATGGGATCCTCACCCACTGTTTATGTAAAACATGACTTTTCAAGATCATGGATGATTCAGTCGCCGTCATCAATTTGAATCGTCTGAGATGGCAGAAAGAAAATGTTCTGGACTGTTATTCTAGAAAATACAATCAAAGCTAGACTGCCCTGCCCTAAATTCCAAATTTTTAATATAAATACTGGAAAATGACAGTCCATATAATTTTCTTTCAACCATCACAAGCGAGCAAACACAATGCCATAATTGTATTCCCTTTCATTCTGGGAGTTTATTGATCAAAGCTATTGAAAGAGCAGAGAAATGTTGGCAAATCTCAGGAAAGCTGCAAAGATGAGATATCAAAAAGGCCAATAAAGCTGACAGGATTTGTGGGAACTGGACCTTTAATGGATGCTGCTCTCTCACTCTCTCACACATGCACAGACATACACATATTCTCATCTACCCAGTACCCAAACTAAATCTTAACAGAGGTTAAAGGCTGCAAATAGGTGAGAAAGAAAACCTGTCAAAAATATCTCAAGTTTGGTCATGTTTATGGGTTGTAAACTTTTCGGTGACATCACACAGTACAAATTTTTTAAACCAGCTTCTCTACTGAATGTAATCCCAATCTGGCAAAATACTTTAGGAGGCCTGAAATGGGGAGGAACACCCACAAAAAGGGTTGTACCTCTTAAGCTGCTCATTCACTATAGCCGGAAATACCCTCAAATTATAGCTAACAATAGCTACTTTAACCTCACTGTCATTGTGTTTTGTACAACCAAAATAGATATATATTGTATATAGTGCACTGAATGTTAGAGACACCTGCTCTTTCTCCACTTGAATCTATATTGACAAGTATTAGAAATAATTCTTTGTTAGAATTTAGATACTACTGGCCTGTCTGCCACTCAGAGTATTGTCCAAAAATTGATTAATCATACTAATTAAACACATGCATCTTTAAGGATACAACTAAATGAAATGGGATACAGCAAAACATTTAGATGACTCTTCACCACACAACAATTCTCCAAATGCAAATAAGGTAACTGAGGGAGGACTGAACAATTTCAATCCGTGAAAACAGTATATTTGATCATTACTGCTTATTAGGCCATCCAGTGGTCAGGTTTAAGTTAAATAATAGACCTTTTCCACAGCAGCCATTTTGACATGGAATAGCAGGTAAACACAGGTGTTACTAATGATATTAATGAAGGTTCTGTTGCATTTGGCTCTAACAGAGCCAGGGTCCTGCTATTGTTCCTGTTGGCTCACTGGAAAGACTCTGCTACACTTAAATGGAACAGAACTTTCATTAATATCATTAGTAACACCTGTGTTTACCTGCTATTTCCTGTCAAAATGGCTGCTGTGAAAAAGATCTGTACTGTTATGCTTGATAACACAGTCATTACATATAATCAAATCATACAATCAAGAGTGAGAACAGCAATCAAGCAGTGTTGAGAAACAAATGAGATGAGTATTGACAACCTACTTTCACAATCTGAAACACACTTGTCCAATGGTGCAGTGGTATTAGTAGGAATACTATTCTGCCATGCAATAGGGAGTGTGGAGTGAATCCATCACTTCAAAACCTAATACGGTTAAGTAAACTTTAGGGCAATTTCATTACAACAGTTGTCAAATCAACAGGTCATGTGTTATATAATAATAAATAAATGGTATGGAGACAACGGTGGGTTTCTCAAAATCACATTGGAACTGCATGGCAGACAAATGACAAAGTGAGAGGCTGTGACAACTGATTGAAATATATGTTTATCAAGTTGTATTTTTTTATTCTTAGCGTCCTGCCTTAACCAAAAATCACCATAACATTCCTATAAGGACTCATATGTCTGCGAAGGCTACTAAACGGTAAATTTCTAGATTTTTCAAGGTATATTTATATATTATATTAACTTGCCCTATAAGACCATTTTTTCACGGATAACTGTGTATCCTGCTAAAACTGATCAAACCTATAATTTTTGAATGCCTGCCACGAGCTGAGCGCATGTTTACTGTCAGTGCCGGACCATGTTTGCTACAATAAGTGTGATCTCTCGGCTTACGGTGTAAATAATAAAGTTGGCAGGAGAAAACAGCCACAAGAAACATTGTTACAACACTGTACGGAACACTTACCTGTCATGATACCAAGGACTCCAAAAACCGATAATAATATTGTAATGGTCATTATGGATAGTTTCCAGACCAGATAATTATTAGCTTATAGCTTAAGTAAAGCGTTTTTACGCATCTTAATTAAACTAAACGGACAATTTAGAGGTACATTTTTTTCGTTTTGGCTTTAAGCTAAGACCGTGGGTTCACGTTCAAACTTTTCCTGAGAAAAAAGCTATTTAAATGAAATTTAAAACAAAAGTCTGTCCACATTGTGACAATCAGCGCCAACTCAATTCATATTCCACTGTGACCGCACCGAGGTCAAGTTACCCGAAAGAAAACACAACTTCCCGTTGTCCCAATTTTCAAAATACAGGCATTCCTGACAATTTATCATGACGTCATAAAATCTTTAAAAATGTACCAAAAAATATTCTCATAACTAATGAATGAAATGGAGGTTAGGTACTATATCGTCACGCTACACGCCCCAGTACTGATTCTCTTCTTTTCAAAATATGATCATCAACGGTTTTATTTTCAAGCCAAAACCGGAAATTTTCCGTTGTTGTTCTTGTTTGCTCTGGTTGGCTTGACGCAGGTTCTGATCAGACTGGCAGCAACTTAGTTTCATACTGCCCATTGAACTAGTCAGTTTCTGTCCTCAAGAAAATTTATTTTATTTTATTTTATTTTTATTTTATTTTACAAAGCATGTATAGGACTTGATGGTTCAAGACTGGGAATGGAATCAGAGGAGTATTATAATTGTGGTTGTTGAAGAGTATGTTCATTAATTTTTATCTGCAAACAGTGAAACACTATAGACACCAAGCCTAGAGAATTTTTGTTGCAATTACCTTTTACATAACAACACCTCATAATTATTTAAATCATGTGCATGGAGACGAACAATATTTCAGTGTGTTTCCACACTAGGGATTCAGGTAGATTTATTAGATACATACTGCCAGTGACATTGCATTTCACACTGAAAAGGGGGCATCCAAGGTACATGAGCTGCTCATGTGACCTGAGTCACCTGACCTAGCTGGACCTGGCACTTCTGGCTGTAGAACTGATTGAAGTTTTCTCCTGTGATCACAGTGCTCTTCAAGGTGTACAGAAAGAAATGTTTTACTGCTGAAAATGGGTATTATCGATATCCAACATTAAGCTAACTTTGCCCTGGTCAGGTACTACCCATAGCTGAATGTAACAAGTATCATTCAGCTATGGGTGAATGATATCAATGTATTAATCATATACATTGTATAATCAAATTCTGTGAGTGAATGTGCAGAACTATCTTCCTTGACATGCTGATACCAAACACAACACGGAAGACAACAAATTCAGTAAATTCATGTAACATCCCGCAATACATTTGCCCACTGAGCTCAATTTTGACTAAAAATCATGTTTGGCTCATGTTTATACATTGAAATGAAAATTTAAAGTCTTGTGTGTAGACCTTTGAATTGCCAAATATACTCTTCTTCATGTATACTTTAAAGATCCAAGTGTTTGTTTTAACTGATTTAAATTTGGATGCAAATGGGTAAAGTGGATGCACTAAAGTCTATATATAAGTGGATGCACTGAAGTCTATACATGTATATATATATAATAATACATCACTGTGAGTGCTATCTTTTCATGTTTTTCAGTGACAGCTCGTGGTAGCAGTTCTGTTGACACTGCTAGGAGACAAGGAACGTTCCTTGCTAGGAGACAGGAAGTTCAATGTCCCATGCTTCAAAACAATAGAAGGAAATGATATATCTTGCACTCATTTAATGAGAGTACATATTTTCAACGGTTTGTATGCATGCCACAGCTCAATCTGTGTTGTTGTGGTAGCGCCTCTGCATATCTAGTGGTTATCTTTTGTGTATTTTACATAAGCTGAAAGATAAGACCCGTTTCTTGAGATGGCTTACCAAAATGAATGGACTGTGTGGTCAATCATTTACTATGTACCATTTAATAAGACAAAAAATTTGGGTTTAACATAAATAAATAAATAAATAAATAACAGATAAAACACGACCAAAATATCTCCCTCTTTATCATCTGTTGGCATGAGGCAGTTTAAGTAAGGGCTTGAGCTCAACTCTAACTTTAAGAGAGAAAAAACACTCCAGATGCTAACAGTTATTCAACCCAATTACCCGAACTCCACAGCAAAGCAAGACCAGCCCAGGAAAAAGTGAACTACCACTAGTTCATTCCTTCCAATGGCGCACATAAATAAAGTATTGTTTAGTGAACTGTTTATTGTGAGGCCCAGAAAGACCCGGGGCGAAGTGATGGATGCTTATATTGATCCAACAACTTGGGCTGGATGGCCCCGGCATCGGCCAGCTTTCAGTCAGCAACAAAGGGTTTAGAGAGGATGAAGGATGAGTCCCCACTAAACACAACCCATGGGAATGGTGGTGGGCTGAGACGTGCCAAGGGAATGAACTTCTTTCATGCTGTAGACCAAAGGTCAGAAGAAGTGTTGGAACGGGTAAAGAGGGAGGAATGGAATAAGAAAAAGAAAGAATGTGTCAGCTATAATGAGGAATGTGAAAAAAAGTGACTTAAGAGTAAATTCTAAGTGTAATTCAAGTGTCTTTTGAAAGGAATTGCCTACTTAAACAATCACTGTTGACAAGAATTAGTTTAGCCAAAGTTTTCTTAAATATTCTTTCATGTTGTACCTCTATTTTCTCAATGATTGTGATCAAGTGAAAGTATTAAAGCCTGAAAATTACAGCTATTTGAAATTGTCCTTTTAAAATTTCAGTCAATTGCAATTGCATTCTATCAATAAGTACAGTATATTTATACAATATACTATCTGTTTTTATATTCAAACTTATTTGGCGAATCCATCTTTTGGAGAAAAAAAATATTTTATGTAATATTTTTAACTGCCTTTAAGAAGTTCACAATATTTCACAGTTAAAGTTTTATAAGTTAGTAAGTCAATGCTTGATCTGCGAGCTGGTCAAAAACTATTTTTCTTTCTCATTTCACAGTTGGTATATGCTATTACTTTTCTCATAATAACTCTGTTCAAATAGTTTCCCAGTGTCACCAAAAGGACATTTAAAATTCCCATGAGAAGAAAACTTCTTACAGTCAGTTTTTTTTAACACAGGAAGGATAAAAATTGCTTTCTTCAAATGACCACTTGAAAGTTTTACTAAAATTGGCAACTCAATTTAATATTTATGCATGTGCAGTGCATTTATTTTTTTTTATAAAGTTTCTTCTGCAGGCAAAAGAAATTAAAGCCAAGGTTTTTTTTTTATTTATTTATTTTTTTTTTTTACACTGTATCCAATGTAGCGATTGATCTTGGCTATGGATGTGCAGGGAAGTACTCCAGAGGTCAATAGTAGAACATGGCTAACCACCTTTTAATGCACTGGCACTCCATGAAATAGCCTCTGTCAAACCATCTGCAGCAGGTCACAACACCTTGATGATGCCTTTGTGAGCTGTGTGAGCGAAGGTCTTACCTTTTCTGTGATGTGGCCTGTTCTTATGAGGCGCGTGCTGGTGCCCCACGCCATGACGAACACGCTCCCTGACCCGGGTCTTTGACCTCTTGTCCAATCCTGGCTCGGTCAGACAGATGTCTTGGCAGTTGCAGCGCAGTGAGTACTCTGCCCAGGTATAGAACCAGGACGCCCAGAGCAGCCATGCACCGACCCACATCTTCACAAGTCCTGCCCGCACTTCCTGGCTGCAACAGATCTACACCCGGACATCTACTGCAGCACTAGTGTATCATCCATACCCCCAGGAAATTTGGAACCCCCTACCACGCAGCTCCACGATCTTCCCTCTTGCATGACAACATGTGGACCATCCTATGCGGACTTTGTTATCTGGAGATTGTTATAAAGGGTGTTTTTGTCTTTATATTCTTTAAACAGGGTTTTGTGCTTCTCTTCCCTCCCTCTTTAAATTGGCTCCTCTTGGTTGCTCAGTTTCCCTCCTCTTTTGGGTCTTTTTTTTCGCTTAGAGGAGGGAAAAGTTGTGGGGGGGGGACAATGATCAAAAAACAAGTTTCAGACCTCATGCTGGGCGAAGAGTGTGGGGAAGGGAACCGAGGGGTACTGTCTTGTCCAACAACATCTGTGCCATTCGTTCTGCATAGGAATGGGGGGAGGCAGAAAACAAGGCTCAGTCTGGGGAAGGAGGGAGGAGAGAGGAGGTTGAAATGAGGGGGAGGTAACACAGAGAGGCCTGTTTTCCCCCAAGTCAGATCAGTTCCATTAATCAAATGTCTACCATCTGACCGGTCAAATGTGGAAGAGCAGTTTTTGGCCACTTTGTCCAGACCTTTGGCATTAATGTGGCAATTTTTTTGATAATATTTCTTTGAGGGCAAGAGTGTAAAGCAAATATGATGTATCGGTTATTGTTTAACACTTATGGTCTTTAGGAGGTACCTCATTCAGCATTTAGATTAAGTTGTAATTCCTCCTTATGTGTCTTAGTGTGTTCAACCTCTCTCTGATACCCTACAGAAATTCCTATAGCATCAGTGCCAAGAATGGCCAAGTCTGTTGAGGAACAGCACCTTTAGTAAAAACAAGGCTAATTAATAGGACCAAATTAAATCTAAATGAAAGACCTGCAAAGGAGGAGAGAAACCTAGGCTAAAACATTCTTGTTTGTCAAAGAGAAGATAATTCAATTTTGCTTCATAGTGACAATTTTCATCTGAACTCGCATGTCCCACATGTAAATTATCTGACCACAAAAATGCTGTCTTTTGACAAGCAACAGCTAGAAAGGGGGAAAAGGATACAAAGGCTTCTTTTTTTCATTCACTGTCTTCCTTTAATGTGACAACTCAACCCCCCACTCCATTCACCCAACCCCCTACTAGTCAAGTAGCCAAACAAATTTGTAGCTGCCTGTCTGCACAGTATGAGTCTCATACATCATCTTGGTTTACCCACAAGAAGCAGACAAAAGCGCTAAAGTGACGCTGTCAACAGGTTCTGTTTTAATTTCAAACACAGTAAGCTCCTTTGGTTTGAGATGGGATAATGAATATAGTCTGGTCTTATTCACACAACCACCTTGTACACAAAAATAAATGGGACTTGATTTAATGCTGAGTAGATACTTGGCATGAACTTTATTTTTTGGCCATTTTTCTGTCCTCAATTCATTTACACCCTTAGTTGCTGATAAAAAAAAAAGATGGTGCCCCGAAGCAGATGAAACCAGAACCTATAGGTTGAGTTCCACAATGCAGTAAGTCTATGACACTACAGTACTGTGGCATCATTCAACCCATTTTTTCTCATATTACAAGAGGTAACAGTGACAAATTTTATGAAAAAGTGAAATCTTTTTCAAATATCAAATATTTAAGTGTATCAAATCATTGGATAATCTTAAATTACTTCACTGTTGTTTCTTATGCTCTTCCTGTGCAAAACTGTACTACAAGGCAGATCCATCCACCAGCTGACCTCTATCAAAGACTACCCAATGCCAATCACAATCAATGTAATGACTGAGCATGCTCTTTGGACTGCTGTGGCCACCCAAATTCCACGATTGTGAACATAGCCTTTGATCAGTGTAGCCGTTGCCTTTCTGAGCCTGGCTGATATTCGATCACTTCTTCAACACTGTCAAAATGGAACCCCCTATAGGGCCGTGATTCGGCCCGCAATGGGGCGTCATGTCCAAACAGCAAAAGAGCCATTGGCAAGCACCCTGACCTCTCAACTGAGCCTTCAACTTCCCCCCAAGAGCAGCAGCTTTAGGGTAATTCCTTCCTGAGAGAGAGGTAAAAGGCCGAGGCAACATCACAGTCTTGGATTTAGGATTTGGTTCCCCTGGTGTGTGTTGCATTGACAGCACCCTCTGGCTTCTTACAAAAGCGCATAATGGAGCACAACCAGGCGGTGCTGAGAAAATCCACTCTTCTTGGCCCCAAAAATACATAGTTTGTTGCTAGGGCAACAAGGTCTTCATGGTCCCACCATGAACAAAAAAAACTTTCAAAGCTACGGCAAAATACCCAGCCAAGGAACTCTGGTGTCTCCAGGTTTGTCAGAAATCTGCTTGTTGGCTAGTAAAACCTTGTCTAATTCAAGCCTATATGGGTTTAGAATGATTTCATTCATTTTAAGCTTTACCACCCAAACCTCTAATCAAAATTTATTTTCCAAAATGTTGAATCCGAAACAAAATAGTGAAGGATGTCTCCTGAAACACTGCTAGCTGATTTATTAAACATTTTTCGAACCACATTCTTCTGGGACAAGTGCTTGAATTCAACTTTGCTTGAATTCTAGAGAAATGATCTCTAATGAATTGTCCGGTTTTCTGTGTTGTGAGAAAAGGGGGAGGCGGGGTATCCATATCACAGAGAGACGGGTGAGGATGTGAACGCCAACGCAGGAGTTCTGCTTGAGTGGATCTCAATGCAGGATCTACTAGAGAGGAGCACACCCCGTCCCCTCTGCAGCTTCAAAACCAAGCACCCTGAGCTTTTTGCTCACACCTCTTTGCCCTTGCATTGCTCTCTCTTTCTCTATCTCGCCCGCCCCCATCTCTTTATATGTCCAGCTGGCTGCTCCACAAAGACTTAGTCTCTGAGTTCCAAATGATCCTCAAACCCCCACATGCTTTGTTCTGCTCATTTTCCCACTCCCCACAGAGAGAGTTTAGCGGCAAAAAATTAAAATGAGGAAGGGATAAAGCAGATAGAAAGATCCGGGAGAGAGAAAGATGGAGAGAGAGAGAGAGAGAGAGAGAGAGAGAGAGAGCAAAGGAATACGCTCAGATCCTCTTGACCTAGACTTTTGGGATTGCTAAGGCCTTCAATTTACAGACTTCAAGACCACAATACAGTGACAGCTCTTGAATATTGCTAACCATAAACATCTTTTGCATGGTGACCTTGAAGTATAAACAGTTGCAGAATTGTTTTATTCAAAACACCCAACTAAGGGCCACTTTGTTGTTACGTCAAAGACACAGAACCTCAAAAGTTACCATTCAATTTAAAATACGAGGGCTTGACTTTGCCAACTGAACCCTGTCCTCAAGTTTCATTGTACCTACAGACACTGGTTTCTCAGTGCCACTTTCTGCGGGCTAAGATCATGTTTTGCGGTAATCATGCGGTCAATTACAGGCAACAAGTCCCTCCAGGTTGAAAGGTTTCAGATCCCCTATCCCACCATGCTGAAACCCCCCAGTTCCCCAGCTTGTGTGAAATCATGCGGTAGATTGTTCTGCAGAAAAAGGGCCGCTGTATGGAGATGTGGGCCGTAACTAATAGGATTGGTTTTGATTCATTAGATTCTCTTTCATCATCCTGGTTGGAATTCCACTCCACGTCTCCTTGGGCTTCACACTTTTAAAACAGGGGCGGGAGGGGGGCAAGTGTTTATAATTGAGCCTCTAGACTGCAAAACTCATTATTCTCTATGGAATCATCTGCTTATTTATACCCCGTGGAATTCACATCATAACCATGTCACTGCAGCAGTGTTTGTCAAAGAACGGATAACTTCCACATTAGAGGATGCGATTTATTGCTTGGCAAGATTTGTAACCAAAGTGTATAATAGAACACAATGGGTCCTTTTCCTATCAGTTATTTTCATGGAACAGTCCATAACTGTTGTTTATGTATGTAACAATTGTTCTGTGAAGCAGATGGAGCCGACATACAGTAAGCCCCATATTTGATCGCATTACTAAACACATAAAGACTCAGCAGGTGCAAACGCCTTCTTCAAAGGCACTTGCAGAACACCAAATCTTCATTCATTTAACTGCCTGTGATACAAACCACAAGTAGACCATTCTGGTGAGTTTGCTTCAGGTGCTGCATGTGTAGCTAACAGTTATCTTTCAGCTGAGTCTGACAACAATCTTTTTGTGAAGAGCCTACCTAAGTTCTGAACCTCTTAGCAACTGCACTGTGGATATGCTAGGGAAGGTGCCTTGATATCTATGTGGTAAAACCTCACAATTGAACATGGGGAGGCCTGGTTAGCAGACACCAAAATCCTGAAATATCTCTATACAGTGGCCATAAGACTTAGCAAAACACTTCAGGCATTTCAATGGAATGCTGCTAGATATCTAAGGGTGGATCTTATCCTTGACAAATGAAGACGATACTCTTCCTTCATCAAAACTACATATGCAGGAGGTCTCCTAGAGAGTTTGTACTTTTCCTCTTTCGTTGGAAACTTCAGAGGACTATAAGACACCATTTTTACCTTTGCATGAAAAACAAAACAAAAACAAGGCTATCTTAAGTGATAACAAATGGAGGCCAATCCACATGATTCAAACTGGGCTGTCACTAGGAGTAGACAACATAAATGCCCAAACAGAGGCAACAAGCTAAAGACAGGGAAAACTCACTAGGGGAATGATGATAAACCACAGTAATTAGTGGCAGTACACACAGGCTTAACAGTTAGCCAGATAGCAGGGGTGCTAGCAAGAGCGTTGACATACTTTATCAGCATTATATAGCAGCATGGAAGGAACACTGAAAGTCACTTAGCTATAGTAAGCGAGCTGGGGGTAAAATTAAGGAGTTTTGCCTTTTACTTATTTTCCTTATTATATTAAGATGACCTCAAGTTAGTGTATGGACATGGAATGCATAGTTTCATGCTCTCATAATTGCCACACAGGAAATTCAGGAAAACATAGCAATTCTTAAAGCAAAATGATTGAGTTATAGAGGCATTCATAACATGTTGCATAATATGTTAAACTCTTTACCTCAGTGAAACAAGAGGCTAAACAAGATAGATACTAACAAGTGTGTTATTTTGAACGCAGATGCCCTGCTGGGTCTGCTGGTGGTACTGGAGGGGAGGTCATGGGGTCAAAATTGCACAGATTTCATCCTCTAGGCAGCATGAATGTTGTCAGCAAATTTCATGGCGATCCAACAAATAAATTTTGAGATATGCTGCTCTGGTTTCTGCTGACAGACCGAGTGACAGACACACTGACATGCAGGTCCCCACCTCCCAGCAGGGAAAATAAGTATCAAAACACAAACCTGGACCATTACTCTGGCCCTTTTGACTCATTTACTTGGCATTAACAAAAGTGCAATTTTGCTTTTGTTTATACAGCAATTATCAGAGAAGCAAACAATGCATTCCAGTTTTGTCTGATTCTTAGACAACTAGAACCATCTGAGAACTAGATAAAAACAGGAATTATTCTATACAGTACTACTCACACAATCTGTTATTAGGTTGCTGCCTTTCTGGAAATCTATGATCTAAGGATCTATGGATCAGCAATCATGACATCCACAAATTGCTCAAAATCTTCAGTCTAGCTGTGGCAAAAAGTAAAAACAGATTGTAGATTCAATGTGTGTAGCACCTGCTGCTTTTCTTATCCAGAATACTTAGGAAATTATGGAGCCTCAAGAATATACCTAAAGTACATCCACTGACAAAAACATGATAGTGAAATAATGTTCTGTGATAAAAGTATGTAATTTAGTTTTATTGTTCATTAAACTTAGCAAAGTTTAAAAAAAAATCTTTGTTGGGTGGTTAGAATGTGTTTGCCATCTTTGCTGTGGAGGTAGGGCTGAATAACAGATATTCATAAACTTTGTCCATCAGCCCAAAAGTGATCATGTCTGTGAAGTAAATAAAACTGATCTATTTCAAATAGCTGCAATAGATGCAAGATGTATCTGGAATTGATGAGAAACCTTCACTAAGTGCACTGGGTCACTGAGTTCATCTGAAATCTGTTACTGATGTTTTAATAGCTTCATAGGGTTTCAGGAGAGAACCTATAAGGAGGTAAAACTACAAAAATTTAAAAAATCAGTTAATCATATCTATTTTTCAAAAGCTACACATGAACATGGTAAATATTTGATCTTCTGTAGCGAGGTGTCAGGGACTATTATGTATAGACAGGTTAGTAGGTAGGTGTTTTGATTTTAGTGTCCCAGGAAATTTTGTGTGAATTAATTAAAACATCTCTAATGCTCTCAAAACAGATCAAAACATTTATTCAAATTTCATGTGTAAAATTACAAAAATATAAAAATATGTAAAACAAACTGGCCAGTGTTGGATCTTGCCTTTCATTTGGCTGTCCATAACCCACCCAACAACAAACAAACAGTTGGCCATGGAGAAAACATTGGCGCTCCCACTGTTTTGTTTGGGATGCATTCGGCAGTCCACTTCCAGATGAAGGGGGGCGGGGGGCCTCTTGTTGGCCCTGCTTGTCTCAAGTTGTGTACATCAGCAATGCGAACCCGGTGCCAACTTTGACCCTGGCAACTCTACTGTTTTCTTAAGGGCTTGGCACAGACTGGCTCCAGGAAATGATGGGGTACCAGCATGAGGAGTGCCACCAGAAAGACTGCACTCACCACTGACAGCAGCACGTAACGGCCGATGAAGAATCTGTCCACTATCTGTGGAGGAAAAGAGTGAAGCCATTCACTGTTAAGAGCTACTGATTAATTACACCCTAATGCATGTGCACTGAGTAAATAGCAGTTAGTGTTTAACATGGGGAAACCATGGCTGACTGTTCATGAATTCAGTATTTCCTCTGTAGGCCACTAGATGTCATGGGAGGGCTTTCATGGAAAATGAGGGCAGCGAGCTACTGTGTAAGGCCTTGGAAAGGCAATCTACCTCGAAAAATTCCAGTCACTAGTTGCCTTTAAAATGCAAATCAGATTGAGTAAAAAATAATTGATTTTCACCAAACCAGTACATTTGAGTTCAGGGGTTTTACCCCCAAGTTGTCTTTGAAGTAATTTTTCCCTAAGGACCCTAATATTAAAAGATAATTTGTATTATATTTTTGTATTAAATTGTTTAAATGTCATACTTGAACACTGACAATCAACTTCAAAGTGCTGAGATTAAAATAATGCTAAATTAGCCACTCATTCATTCATTTTTTGCGTCATAATTTATTGTGAATTACATTATAGTGAAATTAAACTATTTCTCAGGACTCTCTATAAGCCCTTCAGGGACCTCTGAGGGTCCCTGAACCTCACTTTGAAAACCACTGCTCTAGTTTATGGTATAGTATGGAAATAATTTGACCTAGATGGTGAAGATGGGTTGATATCAGAGTGTAGACAGGTAACTTCAGAGAACACTGTGTTTAAGACCTCACCTTGTCTCACCTTGCATTCAGAGAGCAATCGCATGGCTCACTCCCTCTCTGTTCAAGAATTAAAGCCAACTGATGACTAGCTGCAGCACCAATGGTGTGCCATGTAGCAACAACAGCTTGTGACTGGCCACTGATGGAAAACATTGCCCAAGGTTATGTTTTAGCCGGCTTTTCCTTGTGACAAACCGCCGACTGCTGTCGACACCGGGCTTAGAGAAAACAGTGGACATTTGGCAACAAGGATGCTCCGTTCGATTCAATTTCAGATAATACTGAAAGGATAAACTGCCTAACTCTGTGGTGCGTTCAGCAGACCAGCTGTTTTGACTGTTTCATCTGTTGTGAAGCTGACAAGGGAGTTAAAGCCAACTTAAGACATACTGTACATTTTGAGCTCTATGTGGTCGAATAATTGCGGAAATAAACAAAATCCCAGCAATCCTCTTTTAGCTACTACAGTAAGCACACTCACTTTTTGCACCTGATCATTACACTTAACTCAACTATTGCAGTTAAATTAAAATTTCAATTTGTGTAGTGTAGTATTGAGGCAGGTGGCTCTAATGGCAGAATTTGTTTGTGGGTTAAATTTAATGCAGCATCTGTGATTGATGCCCAGTTAATGACTTGAATTAAACCTGTCCTCTAACATTAAAACCAGCTTTCCATGCCTTGTCTCTTGCTTTGTCTCCAAAGGCCTGACAGCCTCAAAATCACCGTCTGTGCTACCTTTCAAATCTAGCTAAAGTTGGCTACAACCTCTGATGCAGATATCTAATGGTTACCGATTCTTATTGGAATTTTTTCTGTCCATAGCAGGAAAAAAATCGTAGGCAGCATTATATCTGCATATTTATCAGAATTAAATGGATTCGGCTCACACAATAAATCAAGAAAAATTATTCAAGTGTCGATCGACTTTAGTTTGTTTGTTCTCTCACTGACACTGCAACAAGATACTTATTCTGGGCGCTTGTTATCTTCAAATCCTGCTGTTCTTAGTCTAGATGGATAATCAGTGGAGACACACACTGTACCTACGTCTAAGTCAGGTTTAAAATATTTAATGGAGACGAGGCACGACAGATACACGAGATCTTGTACACTGGCAATGGTTATGTTTTAGTTGAGACAAGTTTTGGGTTTAGCGAGCTGCTGTCATTAGATTTAATCTCAGCACTTCAGTGGCAGCTCGGGGCCTGTGTTAATATTTAGATCATGAGCCATCCATGGGTATGACGATACAAACTGAGAAAACTCCCCTAAGCCAGATATTACCAGAAAAGCAGCAACACTTCTGCTGACTAAAGACAGTTTTCACAGGGACCATTGTGGAATGTGAGTAGGCGTGTGTGTGTGTGTGTGTGTGTGTGTGTGTGTGTAAAAGCACTGGTGGCTTGGAGAGCTTGGGTGGTGTATGCTGTCTCTTATGGATGCATTTAATACATCTCACTTTTTAATTTGCCAATTACGCAGCAAGCAGGAGCCCAAAGCAGGGGCCATGTTTTATTAATGTAGCAATGAGCACAAGGGTGGGATAAGGCAGGCGGGCGGAAGGGGGAGGGGGGAGCCTAGTGTAAAATCCCTACCCCCCCGACCCCCAGTCTGGGACTGGCCTAATTGGCACTATGATATTTTACTTTTGTTTAACAGCAAGAGGTTAGACACTTCTTACACAAAGTTACTTGCACACAAACATGCACAAATATAACTGCTAATAAGCTACCTGTGCAGAACTTCAAGTTAAATGTCTTCAGGTTTATGGGCCTGCCTTGTTGTTTACTAGCTCAGTAGTTTCTCCGAAATTTCCTTAATGAATCAGTGCTATAAGTCTGTTGTGGTTTAAACCTGTGGTCATATGCAAGGCTTTTCAATAAATTAGGTTTCATACATTAATTTTTGTGTAAATATCAGTCAATGGGTGAAAAATACATTAAAGAAAGCAAGTAATAACTGTAATCAAGCCACTAACCACTCATGATCACTTTCTGCTTGCATTACAAAGTGTCATCGTCACAATTTATAATACATAGCCTCTTTTACTACAGGCCTTGAGGTAGGTACGAGTTGATTTTAGCGATAAGCTCGCACAGAAACCCAGGAAGTCACGTTTTCCTGCCTCTCAGTGTTCCTGCTCTGGTTTCTCCCATTGCACAAAGGCTATAAAATGCGAGCGGGCCAGGATGGGGCTCTGCTCTGCTATTTCTATGGGGTGGCAGCTTGCTTGGCAGATCTGGCTGGCTTATTGGCACGACCTGGAGGCAACATGGGGGAGTGTTTGTTCTGTGTTGCTGTTGGACTAAGATAAAGCAGAACAGGCCTTTACGACAAGTACACACATGTGGGTGCCTACAT
>OMKZ01032919.1:0-10288 GCA_900302535.1 Neoniphon sammara | reverse complement strand
AGAAAAAGAACGATGAATCTGCCAGGAAAAAACTCTGCGAATTTGCTAAATTTAGTTCCTATTCCATGTCAACTACAGTCTACTGCAAAAAACTGGACAGACAATATTTTTAACACACTGAATCTATCTATCTATCATCAGGTCTTTGGCAGGAAAAACATTTTTAATCAATGATTTTATCATCAAACATAATCTTAACTTTATGTTTTCAACAGAGACATGGGTACATTCAGATAACAGTGCAGCTGTCCTTATTGAATCTACCCCTCCCAATTTCAGTTTCATGAGTGAGGCTAGAGTGCACAAAAAAGGAGGCGGCATTGCTATTCTGTTTAATGATTCCCTCCAATGCAAGCAGATGTGTTTTGGAAACTTTTCCTCATTTGAATATGTAGCTGCTAAATTGAATTCCTCTTCTCGAGCCATATCAAAATATCTTAGGCCTCTTAAATATTGTTCAAACTTTTTTGATGACTTTAGTGAACTGTTGTCTGCATTGAACAAATCAATGACTGGATGTGCCAGAATTTTATTCAGTTAAACAAAGACAAAAGTGAAGTAATTGTCTTTGGAGCTAAGGAGAACGATCAAAAGTCAGCGCTCAGCTACAGTCAGTAATGTTAAAAACCACAAACCAAGCAAAAAATCTTGGTGTAATAATGGACTCAGACATGACTTTCAGCAGCCATACTAAAATAGTTACAAAGTCAGCCTACTATCGCCTAAAGAATATATCAAGGGTCAAAGAACTCATGTCTCAACAAGATTTAGAAAAACTAGTCCATGCATTTATCTTTAGTAGACTCGACTACTGTAATGGTATCTTTACAGGTCTCCCCAAAAAGTCAATCAGACAGCTGCAGCTGATTCAGAACGCTGCTGCTCGAGTTCTCACTAAAACCAAGAAAATGGATCATATCACTCCAGTTCTGAGGTCTTTACACTGGCTTCCTGTTTGTCAAAGAATTGATTTCAAAATACTGATGTTGGTTTATAAAGCTCTGAATGGTTTAGGGCCAAAATACATTTCTGATCTGCTGCTTCACTATGAACCATCCAGACCTCTCAGGTCGTCTGGGACAGGCCTGCTTTCTGTCCCCAGAGTTAAAACTAAACATGGAGAAGCAGCTTTCAGTTTTTATGCCCCCACATATCTGGAACAATCTCCCAGAGAATTGCAGATCTGCTCCATCTCTCAGCTCTTTTAAATCAAGGCTAAAGACTTTTCTTTTTACAACTGCCTTTTATTAAATCAGATTTATCTTACACTGCACTATTTTTATTCTATTACTATTTTAATAATTTTGTCTTTTATTTCTGTTTTACTGATTGCTTTTACTGCCTTTTACTGCCTGCTGTATATTTTGTCTTCTTGTTCCTGTTTCTGTATAAGCACTTTGAATTACCTTGTGTCTGAAAGTGTGCTATACAAATAAACTTGCCTTGCCTTGCCTTTTGTTTTTCATAAAACAGACTGTTGCTTCTACATGTCCAGTTCTTTCTTTTACAAAATGATTAGTCATAAAGCCATTACCACATATTTGAAAAGTGATTTAGTAGACAGGTCTAATTTAATAATAGACTGCAAGAGTGTTGAGTCATTGCATGACTCAGCGCACTGAGAAAGAATTGAGTTCATTAGAAAACATCTTTAGGAATACAGTGTATTTTTGTCAAATAAAGCTCATTAGACACACACAAAAAATTAACCCTTTCTTGTGTTTCAGGATCACGAACCAAGTAAAGCCTGATACAAACTAGCAAACCAGCCTCCCACAGGTTAAGTGACCCACATCTACATGTCAACTACTCAGGCATTCCCCAATTAGTTCAAATTAATAAAAAAAGAGAAAATTCTGACTGTGTAAAAACATGCCAAGTAAAAACATCTTTTGAGAAGCAGGTGGTAATAGTTTGAACCATGTTTTCAAAATCATATCAAATGACAACATAAACACAGCTATCGTATTAAAAAAAAGTTTCTAGCATTGAAAATAGACAAATAAGAAAGTGTATGCACCTAAACACCTACATACAATACCAAGCATACAGCCAAGCTTAAAGACTGGAATGGGAAATAAAAGGCGTGCACGGCTCACTGCTTTAAGTGCTTGACCTGCATAACCAAAAAGCTACTGAAGTTGTAGGAACAAGTTAAAAAATTCACTTACTGATAGTGACTGTCTGTAAGAGGGAGGCATTAAAGTAGATTTATCTAATGTTATATTTATTTCCCTAACAATTGTCATTAGGGAACAATTATCAATACCGTGTAATATTGACTTGAGGCAGTTAAAAATTACAGTTTAATTATGCAGTACCAAACAGCAAGACACTTCATCCAACACAGACACTTTGCAGGTTTGAATGAATCCAGAAAGCACTGTAACAGCAGCCAGAACTTGATATCAAGGTAAGTCTATGGATTGGTTCGTGCCTGTAGTAAGAACATCAAGAAGGGAATGTTAAAGCAAAATTGAACTTTGGTAGAGTGTTGGGTTGTATAGTTAACTGGACATTACATGAGTCTACATTGGTGGTGAAATCCTCATCAGTTGCTCCGTGCTCCTCTGGGTTGCTAATCCAGAATACTGTATTAGTTTCACTGCTGTCACTTCCATAATGCAAGAAAACTGGTCACAAAATAACACTTTTAGCACATAAAGAAAGGTGAACAAAGTGTATTATGCAAATATAATAAGCAACAAGTTGCGGTACCCATTTTTTGAGTAAATTAAACATGTCTTTTCGTGTTATTTTCCAATTTGAATTGGGAGGCAGATCTGGCAGGTAGCACCTTCCAACAGGAACAAACAACTTGATATTACTTTCACAAATTGTAATTTCAAGAAGAAATGGGTACTGGGACTTATTTTTATACTGGCATTATCTGCTTTATTGGTGTTCGTTTATGTGCTAAAAGTGCTATTATGTGATTTGCTCTATCGCGCTATGGAAGTGTATGCAGAGAAACAAATACAGCATTCTGGATTATCAGTCCAGTGGAGCAAAAAGCAACTAATGAGGATACTTCACCACTGTGTGGACTTAGATCACATCCAGTTAACTATACAACCCAACGCTCTACCAAAGTTCAATTTTGCTTTAAGTTAATAGGTAGCTCCATAAATTTTCATTCAACAGACCTAGTCAATTCTTACCTCTCTGATCCATAGAGCTCCCAGGCCTTGGCGAGGCCATTGGCCAAACCTGCTGCCGGGTTATTGTCCAGGATACGCTGACTATCCTCCAGCTGGCCTGCCACCCGAAGAATGTGTCTGAGGAGGAGGAGGATGAGGAAGAAATGGGGAGAGAATATGAAAAGCAAAGAGTGAGGACATGAAGAAGAAGGAGAAGAAGAGGAAGTGGGAAGGAAGCAGGGTACAAGATCTTTAGTGGGTTGTTCATACTAGCACCTTACCAGGTACAACAATATCACAATGAATTCCAGTGCTGCCTACAAAATTTGTTCACTTTTATCACCCAAACTAAACAGACGACAAAATCTCTGCACAGATCTGATGTGCTGACTGACTGACCGGTGGACGTCTGGGGTGCGTGAAGAGAGACCTCCAAAACTGGCAGCTATGGTGTTGATCTCTATCTGCTTCAGAGACGAAGTTCCACCCTCTTTTTGGTCCAGCATGTAATCAGACCGGTTCAGACCCAACACAATGGACTGGGAAGAACACACAGAGTTCCCTCTTACACTTGTAACTCAAGTAAAGTAATTCGTTATTCAGAAGACTGATGGCTGATGTAACCAGCATCCATAAATCCACTCCAGGCAGTAAAGAAACGGACAACAATTGCACAGCACAGCAATAGAAATAATACAATACTAATATTTACTTGTATTATTGAATGGGTTTTGTCTGCTGTACCTTTAGCTTCACTGTTCTTTCATTTCTTACTGCTTTCCGTCACTGTTATTGTTGCTATAGTTTCTCTACACGTCATAACAACAACCAAGCTCACCACTGCCACTGCCTGTGACCACAGGAAATGGTGTAATACAAAATGATCTGGGCCTCTTATAAGCATCAATACAGCTGAGTACTTCATACTAAAGACTGAGAGAGGTCTGTTTTCTCTCTCGCACTGACATACCTGAGACCTTCCTTCTTTTAGGATGGTTTGGTAGATGTTGAACAGCCTCCTAGTGAAATCATCCACTGCAATGGTGCTGAGAAGAAACAAAGTTGATAGAGTGCAGACAGATCCAATCATGGAAGAGTGCAGGTAAATAGAGAAGAGAAGAGAAGAGAAGAGAAGAGAAGAGAAGAGAAGAGATCTTTAACTACAGTGCATAGCCATTTCCAAACACATCTCCTAATCACTTGCAAGGTCACCTTCATAGTAGCTCATAGCCAGGCTTATCCTACCTAGCGAGAGCCTCCTCCAGAAAGCCTGGGTCCTGGCTGATCTTGTCCACCAGCACATTGAAATGAGTTTGCACTGCCAGAGCCTGGAGGAACACGGCTTTAGGCACAGGCGTGGGGAACAATGTGAATGGAGCGTAGGTAACCAGCTGGAAAACATGACAAAGAACAAAAACATTTACTGACAGCAATAAACTTAAATTTCTCACAAAAGTAAGAACACTAAAGCATTTAACATGACGTGAGGAATGGAAATAAACATTTAAGCCAAAGATCCCTTCATTGCACACCCAGGGATCTATCCTAAATCCATCTCCCAAAGCTTAACAAATTCCTAGCATAACTTTGCACTGAACACGCTTGTTTGGACAGCACTGGCTGGCAGTATCTCTTCCTTGGTTCATCTGCTCCCGTGGATCAATTAGTCAAATCAGGCAAATGCTCACTCTCGGTTATTGTGTCCTTGCTTCAGTTTCAGCAAAGCAGCACACTATACACTCTTATATGCTTCTTTATCATTATTATTATTATTATTATTATTATTCAGCCAAATTTTTGCCCTCTAACTATTTCTGTACCGTTTAAGCTATCGACACTGTTCAAACTTTAAAATGTTCAGCTTGTTTGTTCAACAAGAGGAAAAATAAACTTTGTCTTTTTGAACTTTCCCACAAAATTCCCACAAAAAACAGCAACATTATTTAATTGCATCCACAAAGACCTTTATCAGCACTGTATTCAACATCTCCTCCTCTTCAAATGACTTTAAAGATCCTACTTTGCTGCACTACTGTTAGGTGGCCAATTTAAGTGATCAGCTAATCAGATATAATGGCAACAGTGATACATTGCTCCACAGGATATGTCCCACTGTTTAATTTTTTTTGGCATTTCTACTTTATTCAACAGTGACAGTGGAGATAGACAGGAAAGACGGGTGGGGGGCAGTGCAAACCTCCACGCGCATTATGTTCTCTCACTCAATCTCTTGGTGACTGCATGTGCATCAAAGGGAATGTGACAGTCTGCACCCTCCCCAGGCCAACAACAGGAGGCGGCAGGTGCATGGGCTTTCTCGATCGACTGCTTTCTTGATAAGCAGGCAGGGTGTGGACATGATCAACCCCCCAGCATTTCCTCTTAACCAACTAATCCTTCCAGTTGTACAAGTTATTGCAATCTAGTCTAGTCATCTTCACCACTCCAAATATTCACCAGATGGTTCCATGCTCACGTAAAGTCCAACTGACAGGTGTGGCACCAAAGCGTCAAACTACAACTGCTTTTTCTAAACTATTCAGTGCAGGCAACAAACATACAGCAACAAAATGCATCAACTTGGTACACAATGTGTGTCAGTGTGCATGTATAAAACTTAGTGATCACCACTTACCATCACTCTTATCTTTATCTTATTGCTCTCCTCACTTACTATTCTGAGTTCCTTTCTTGTCTCTTCTCATTTATCTCCTCCACTCATCCCTCTTTGCCTCTGTCCCTTACCTTCCCTCTCTTGTTCAATTCAGGTAAAACAAAACCACACACAGGCTGCGTACAAAATAGTGCATACTTTTTGTATTCATGCTTCCTCATCTGTCTCCCACCTCCTTATCTCCTGGTGTGGCTGTCTATCATTCTCTCCTCTTGCTGTTTCTCTACAAGTTACAAGTTTTGCCCTTTAAATACTGTACACTCATTTGGTCCATCGGTTTAATTTCTCAAACTCCTGAGCACAATGTCAAAATGCATCAACCCTCAATGTTTTGTCAAAAGATTTTGACTTTTAATTATGGCACTCTGTTTGGCTAATGAATTTCTGTAACACTGGAACTCATTATAATGATACATCACTCCACCAAGCTTCAACAAAATCGAATCACTGGTGTCTGAGATATCACAAGACACCACAGTTGGAACAACACAGTCCAATGCATAGTTACAGTTACAGTTGGCATTTAGCAGACACTTTTATCCAAAGCGACATACACATGAGATTTCAATACAACACAAGCAAGGTACTAGTCGGAGACAACGACAAGAGTAAGTGCTACAAAGCTAAGCTAACGCCGTGCTAAAGGCAGTGCTACGAGACGATGCATAGAGTGCATTGATGAAGAGAGAACCACAGAGGAGAAGAGTCTAGCAAGAGACTCATGGCATTGTTGTGGCGGGAGCACCAGGCGCCACTCCCTGGCAGAGTGTAGTGAGCGTGAGGGAGTGTAGACCTGAATGAGGGCGTTCAGGTAGGTCATAGCCGTTTTGGTAGCTGCTGTGTATGCGAGCATCAAGTACTTGAACTTGATGCGAGCAGCAACTGGGAGCCAGTGGAGGGATATGAACAGCGACGTGACATGTGCTCTTTTGGGCTGGTTGAAGACCAGACGCGCCGCCGCATTCTGGATCATCTGCAGAGGTTTGAGCGTGCATACCGGGAGCCCTGCCAGTAAAGAATTTAGTAATCAAGACGTGATATTACAAGAGCCTGTACCAGGACTTGTGTTGAATGTTCAGACAAGTAGGGTGTGATCCTCCTGATGTTGTACAGGGCAAACCGGCATGAATGAGCAACAGAAGCCACATGGTCCTTAAAGGTTAGCTGGTCATCTATGATGACACCCAAGTTTCTGGCAGACTTTGTGGGGATGAGCTGAGTGGACCTGAGGTGGATACTGATCTGCTGTTGTACAGAAGGATCGGCTGGGATGACAAGGAGCTCAGTCTTTGACTGAGCTGAAGGTGGTGGCCCTTCGTCCATGCCGAGATATCTGAGAAGCATGCTGATATCCGTGCCGAAACTGTGTGGTCGTCTGGTGAGCGAATGACTGCACCAAGTGAGGTAGTGTACATTGAGCAGGGGTCCAAGCACTGATTTTGAGGTATACCTGTGGGCAAAGAGTGGGACTGAGACACTTCCCCTCTCAAAGACACTCTGAAGGATCTCCCAGAGAGGTAGGACTCAAACCAGCGGAGGGCACATCCTGAGAAGCCAAGCTCAGCGAGTGTGGAGAGGAGGATTTGGTGGTTAACCGTGTCAAAGGCAGCTGATAGGTCAAGCATCAATAGGACAGAGGACTGACCAGCAGCTCTAGCTGATCGCAGTGTTTCCACTACAGACAGGAGTGCGGTCTCAGTAGAGTGTCAGAGAGTTCATGTTTGAAACCAGGTTGGTTAGGGTCATACAGGTTGTTGCATAGTAAAATGACCATTTTGCTATGCAGATAAGCTAGGCAGCCAACTTTTTTGTTAGACTGAATGTGTTACATGGAGGGCTGTGCAAATCTAACTTCATGCAAATTGTAACCTATGCATGTAAAGAAAACTGTTTATGTGAGATTCAGTGTGCCTGTGGTCACCTCTGATGAGTTGGGTGTCTCTTTAATCCGCATTAATACACCATGTAGAAGAGCTGCATCTTTTGCCACATCTGCCAAGTCCTTGATGAGTGTAGTGTTCATCAGCACCTCCTCTGTAATCCCCTGCGCCATAGTTATTCACCTATGTAAACACCAAACAAGACGGAAGGAAACACATCCTACTAAAGGTTACTCTGTTTTTAAATAAATTTGTGCACTCATTTAGCAAGGAAATAGCTAGGAAATTAGCAAAACTGTCTCAAGAGTTACCTACCAAATACTAATACTAACATTAATACTACCACTAGCAATAACAACAGCTAATAGTAACATTATTATCATTATCATTATCGTTATTATTATTAGATAAAGTATAAAGCACAGTAAACTGACATTACACAAAAGAAAAGCTGTGAATAAGTACAAAATAAATGTTTAAATGGGACGGAAATTATATTAAAAACATAAGCGATGATACGAGACTGAATCAAAACAGCAAAACACTATTTATCGTGTGATAACAATCACTATCTGTCTGTACGCTATCAGTGTGTCACGAGTAGTAACGTTAATAATGACCGTTTCAACTAACGTCAACGCTACATTCACTGCTGGCTAACGTCCCGGTGGCTGGATAGCTAGCTAACTGCATTTGGGTGCACCATTTTTTTCTGTCACAACTAGAATGTGTATTTTGACATTAACTGAACGAAGTAATTAACCGTTTGAGTTTCGCCTCTTACCTTGGTAACGCTGAAACGAGTCCTCTCTAAATGTCAAAACGTTTATAACGAATTGAAGTGGACACTGTTCAACCTGAACCATGAGTATTTGCCACTACTGCTGCGTTCATTCAAGTTGAAACTCGGAATTTCCGACTTCTACGTTTTTCAACCTTTCACAACTTTGCATTCACGGTGTTAACTCGGGAAGTAGACGCCTGCAAAAAGAAAAAACGCAGTATTTTCCTCCAGGGGAAATACCAAAATTGTAAGCAGGAGTTTGTTTTTCTCAGACTTTACTGAAGAAAACAGGAGACGTATTGGGTTAATATCAATGTATTTCCAATGCTATCTTTTACTAATTACCCATCAAATCCCTTTAACTATCAAGTTAAGTTAAGCAATGTAGCTATCTAGCTAGCGTTATCAGTCAGATGAATGTTCTCTGTCACTTCAACTGAAATAGGATAAACCGGAGTCCCGAAATGATACCCTAGCTCCCAACGAGTGTCCAATGAGTTCCACGTTGAAATGAACGCAGCATACTGTCTGTGCCTGGACTTATCTGAATATGCCACGGTCTTAACGCAATCACTGCCTATTGTATGAGACAGTCTGTAATGTTCAGGATCTCTTTACGTAAACCGGAAGTAAGTAGACGTCCAGTTGTAGTTTTATAAGGTCATCTGTAGTTCAAATTGAAACCAGTATTTACCTGTTGATGTTCATTTGATTGATGTTGTAGACTTCCTACGAGTCTACAATACCGTATAGAAATCTTATTCTAGGTTAATACATAAAGGAAATGCATAAATGAAAGGTATGAAAATATATGCGTTACAAGATCATGAAAATGAATACTAGAACTGTAGATAGGCTTGTAAGGTAGGATTAGAGTTTTTAACAGTACTGAGACATGTACGCAAATATGAACAATATGAAAGGAACCCCCTAAAACAACTATATGGTGTATGAAATTGCGAATTATTTTTAAAAAAATGCATAGATAAGAAAAAGTCAAAAAATGAAGTCTAGGAATTTCCCCAACTGTGACTCTGCTTCACACCAGCAGATGGAGGTAAAGAGCTTTATGATACAATCAGCTGAAATGGTTTCCTGACAGGGGTAGTAGAGACTTCCTGTAAACTTCCTGCTCCTTGAGGTTGAGATTCCTGCATGCAGGCTTATTAGCCTGATGGTGGATTTGCAGCTCGTAGGCCTTCAAGCAAGCTAATCAGTCGATTTCACTGAGGTTAGGTATCCTGTGTGCTTCATGTATGTTTATGAGGATAGATCAGCAGGCATAGCGTCTCCCAGAGCTGAAAGAGAACTGAGTATGAGTATGATTCAGTCAGGCTGCATGGATATGATGACTCAACATGAGAGAGAGAGGGAGGGGAGGGAGGAATTGGATTATGTCACATTAGCTGCACATGGCAAGGGGGCATCCTCGAGAGAGCAGGAAGAACTGCACTGTGATTGTGTGACTTTAGGATTTTTTCTGTGTGTGTGTGTGTGTGTGTGTGTGTGTGTTCTCTTGTAGATGGCGAGTGGACAGCTGTCCAGGGCGGAGGCGTTGATGTGCTCAGGCTGCAGGCATGCATGCCACGTGATGCTCTTCTCTGACACTAAAGCTCAGCTGTTTGGGAGAATTCCCATTAGACACATCATACTGGTGAGGGAGAAGGCTGTGTGTGTGTGTGTGTGTGTGTGCAGAGAGGAGGATGGGGAGAGAGGGGGCCGTGCACACGTGTGTGAGTGTGTATGTGTGATGTGATGTGTATATGCACAACCTTTGCGCTGACGTGTCTGCTTGTTTGTGCAGGAATGC
>OMKZ01032913.1:34394-52978 GCA_900302535.1 Neoniphon sammara | reverse complement strand
AAAACAGGATTGTCATCGTGTTAGTTCTGGCAAGGGCGGGCTTCATAACAAATTTCCTGTGCTAAGAAAGCAGTGTTTTGAAATCCCTCTATAGCGGGCACAGAATACCAGTGGAAAGGGGGTCACGTCAGAGCTGAAAAACATACCAGCGGTTTGGAACATGATGGTACATTAGTCACAGTGCTTGGTCATGTGACTTTACACCCGCTGATGCCTGACGTGTTTTTGTATACTTTATATTAGGTAGAGCAGAGAGGGAAAAACAGTTTGCAACAATGAGATGCCATAAAACCTCCAATTTGAGGGCTGCAGATGAATCCTAGTCTTAAAGGTGCACTATGCAATATTGCCGAGATGAGTACCATTTAGACTCAACTGACAAAAACTCATGAGCAGGTCTTGGCTGCGTCCTGGAAAATAGGACAGAATTACACCTCAACTGTACTCAGGTATTACTCCGCCCACAAGAGTTGTTGGCCAGTGAAAATGATTGTGGGCGGGGTTACAAGCACTACTTATCCCAGATGTGTAAGGCAGCCCTACGCTGCATGATACAATGAAAAGTAGTTGCAAATCACTGATAAATTACACACTTAGTCCATATTTTTGAGTCTAAACGGTAATCAGTTCGATTAACGCTTGGCAATTCTGCATAGTGTGCCTTTAAGACTCAAATAATGATAATTCCCAGCTGAGAAATGTTTATTATCCCAGGGAAAGCAGCTTTACATGTATGTAAGAAAAGGTGTCTCCTACCAGGCAGGTTCATGGGCAAACAGATGAGCGATTTGTTCCTGTGTGGAGCTCCCTCACTGGTGTTGGCCAGGAGACACATCCAGTCAGCCTGGGTACCGTTGGTAGTCCACATTTTCCCCCCGTTGATCACATACTCATCTCCTTTCCTCACCGCCTTCGTCAAAATACCTGAAATCGACATGAGCGTAAGTGTGCAAATGGATGAACAGATGGAGAGATGAAAGAGAACATGAGTGTGAAAATGGAAGAACGAGAGAAGTAAGTTTGACATTCGCAAATTTAAAGGTGTCATGGAGATACTGCTGTGTGACCACTCCACCTCCATACTATGTCTGAGACCGATCCAGGTCTCAGGTGTAATTGGCTTTAGCAGCCCGCTAGCATTTTTTTTTCAATCGTATCAGAAGAAAATAATTTTCCTCGCTTCTTCTATTGCAGATGAAGAGGTTATCAAAAAGTGGTTTTAAGTCCTTCTATAAAATGAGTCTGGATCCCAGTGTCCGGACTCATGCTTCACCTAATAAATGATTGAACGAATGAATAAATAAATAAATAAATAAAATAAGGCTCTCATTAAAACTTCAGAATACTAGCCCAAAGCAATTTACTGTGTCATTAGTTGTGACCTAAGATGAAAATAGGCTGAAAAGACATTCATCTTTTGAAATACTTTGTTGGGCTTTCTAGTGTGTCTTATTGATTTATCAATATCATAGTAGGTCCAAGCTGAATATTGAGCAGCTATTGTTGCTGGAGCCACCATAGAAGAATTGACCCTCCATTTGAAAAAGACTGATTATTACTGCGCGGGCTGATGCCTAAAGAAGGGTAGCTATTTGATGCTATCTGTGTCTATTTTCTGCTCATATATACATTTATATACATTTTTTACACCGTTACGTGTATGTGCTTATGGAGAAATGTCTTTTCAAATTTTACAAAGGGAGCCAAACTTGTACATATTGCTTGCAGTATCATTGATACTTTTGTTACATAACTACTGTATGTTGGCATAATTCAGTCATAACTCATAATTTTGCTTGTTGTAAACCATTTGTCCTCCTAAATCCCCCTTTTTCCTCTATATTTGATGACTTTCTTTTATGCGGTTTCTTTTTATTGTATTTGTGACCTTTTCCTTCTTATCTTGTATAATCTTTATGAATGATTCTTTTCATTTTATTTCCCACTTCTGAACGTAGTAAAACTACACTTGAGTGAATAAATCAATATGTAGTTGTTCACAAAAAAAACATAATTCAGATGGTTTATATTGATGAAATACGTATTGTATTTTATTCAATCCATAAATATTCATAATTCAATTTATAAATGACCATCTTATGTCTTCTTAAGCAAGCCATTCTTCTCTCTTGTGAGGCTATTAATGCCAAACTCCGGATCCTTTTTATAGGCCTGAGTTGAGTGCTTATTCAAAATGGATCCTTAGGGGGCTGAAGGAAATTATATGATAATAAAAGACCAGCGGGATGATGAAGGAGAGACGTACTTGATACATCAGAGCCGGCACCAACTTCACTAACTCCCAGGCAGGCCACTTTGTCTCCCATGATGGTGGGAAGCAGGAACTCTTTCTTTAGCTCGTCTGAACCAAACCTGGTCGGACACACACAAAATATAAATATTTAGTCTTTTCTAGTACACCGATGAGGTGAATTCAGGTAAAAACCATTACGCTTTATTGATTTTTTCTTATTAAATCTGTATCAGTCACAAGTAGGAGATGTAGGCAAACAGAAGCAGACAAGTTAGAGATGGATTTTTAAGCTGTGAGACAACTGAGATGTGGATTCTACAAAATGGGCTGAAACTCAACAGGAAGATGCCCTTAATATTTTGTCGATTTGGTGTACTCTTGATTGGCAGGTAATTGATTAGTGAGTGTGTAAACGCACGCATGAACATGTGCACACATGTCGTGGGTGTCAGTGGCAAGCCTTAAGCAACAGCACGCCTTTCTTGAAGATAATGATCTAATATTTGGAAATTGCCAATGCAAAGTGTTGAAAGTGACACTAGACCAGCAAGTCAGAACATGGGATAATATGATAAAACAACAATGACAAACCTCTGAGGGAGTTTCAGTTCCACTGGGACGGCTGGAGGGAGGCTTATGTTGAAACTCCCAGGGGATCAACCTTTTTTGCTGCCCTGTTATTACTTGAGCTTTGTTTCAGGCTACTGTAGATCCCCTAATTAAACTCATGAGACAGTGGCTTTCTATTCCACTGAATTTTATCTTGTTTCCCAACTTAATCATCAGTTTCATAGCAAAGGGGTATTGCAGCAGGCAAAGGTCTACAAGGGAGGACACAAAGAGTCTTTTTATTTATGTGAAGCGAGCCTTTGAGCTAGTTCAGACAGGGAACACGAGCTGTGCTGCGATCACATGACCTGCACTGCCCAAGATATCCACAACTAACCCTTCATCCCAATATGGCGGTTTATTCAAACCAGCAAAGTGCGCCTATTCACCCTCCGTTCCTCGCTGTCGCTGCTGCAATTTTCATCCCCACCTCCACCCTAACATCCATCTATGGGCTCTGATCATTTGTCAGTAAAGGGGGAAAGATCCCTATTGCTGCTCCCTGCTTCTCTCAGCTCACTCAGGCACATACTCACAGGGAGCGATAAGATCAGAGGCTAAACACCACAACAATAATCCTGCGTATACATTTCATTGTATTAATAAATATGTTTATGTGAGTTGGTTGCACTAAACTGTCTATATATCCATTTTCAATTACTGCTTCATAATTTGGGTGTTGTGGAACCCTTTATGACTGTAACTGTGATAAAGAGCCATAAAAATATTCTTGTCTTGATTTGTTCTTGTCTTTCTTTTGTATTTTCTAGTCTAGTGAGCAATAGTAATACAACCACTCAACTGTGTAATAAAGACAAAACTCAAAATAAAGGCATCTAGGAGGTTCTGGGAGAATAAACAAATGGCTGACTTGGCATGGCCCATGTAAGGGAAGAATGCTATAATGCTATGTAAACATACTGTGGTCTGGTCTCTGCTTTGTAAATTAGGCCAATGATTAATTATGACTGAATTACATAATGAAATGAAACGAAATACATCAACAAATGGCACGCATATTTTTGGTTTTTGCAGTTCATTGCCAATCCCATGGACCATAAATGATTTTACCGTAAATGTACATAGTAGTATACATCCAGTCCTATAGATAACTGACTGCATAACATGAAGGCTCCATGTGCTGCTGTGCCATACCTGGCCAGTGCAGGAGTGGCCATGTCCGTCTGCACACCGATGGCCATGGGAACGCCTCCACAGCGGATGTTGCCCAGCTCCTCTGCCACTGCCACACTGTAGCTGAAGTCAAGGCCCAGGCCTCCATACTCTTCAACAGACAAGATACATCATCCTTTAGCTTCAGCAATGACAGCAATGACAGTCCAAGGTCGGAGGCTCACTTTGCACAGTGTGGAATATTTTTGTGAACAGATAATGTCTTTTTTTATGTGTGTACATGAATGAAAGAGGAAGACAAAAAAAAGCGATTTGGAAGTTTAGTAACACACTTGTAAAATAACTTAAATAAATAAATTTAGTAAAACACGCCTGTATATGTTCTTAAGCTCAATGTAAGTCTATATTCTGCCACTGGTTCACCAGTAGCTCTGCCTTTTTTGCATCTTCATTAATACTTACTGCATTCACACAACTCTCAAAAACAAGATTCTAACTAAAATATGAAAAAGTTAGAGACATGACTCAAAGACAATCAAACAAGGAAGCCGTGGTATAATCGGTTTTCAGATCCAGTGAACCGGATCTACTTTCTCATTCCAACAGTGATATTATGAAAACTTCCAAATAGCTTTAAGTGAGTGAAAGCCACTTTGGCTAAATATGCTCCATCACTACCCTACCACCTTAAGGCAGCCACATGTACCATGTGCTCACAGTGTCACAAATTCAAGTCCTCACCCCTTCCCTCTCTGTCTTTAATCTTTCATGTCATTCCCTGCCATATGGTTCAGTAAACTATTGCAGCACACACACACACACACACACACACACACAAACAAATGCAAACACTCTGGCGAAGTAATCCATTTCTACTTGCATATTCGCTCAAATTAACTGATATGTATCAGTGATTTTGTTACCTGCAATTAAAACATGTAAAGGAGCACTGCTAGGCACTCTGAAGATGAAGGCCATAGTTGTCTCACTCATTCTTATTATAGCAAAGTTGGTTTTCCATTCAGTGTAAAAAGTAAAAATGATGTCTAAAATTGTTATTACCCCACTCCCCCCACCCCTTGCCTTGCAAGTGAGACATTTGCAAAGACCTTAGGTCCTTAATGGAGTCGAACAACACATTATCAGCCATGTATAAAACTCCACTTCCCGACTGTCAGTTATCCTCACAAAGAGGTATGTCTTCACCTTTCCTTTCTTTTGTCTTTCATCATTTGTTACAGCATCCATTGTGAAATGAACGGCCTAGTTTCCATACTAATATACTTCATGCTAAAGGCCAATTTTCCCTCTGCTACTAGAGAATTGATGCTAGTTGATGTACCCATTTTCCTGCTCTCACATCTTCTGTGGTAAACACACAACTCAAATACTGTCAGAATAAAGCAATAAGAAACTGTTTTGCCGCAATGCGAAATTGGCAAGTTGATGATCCTCCCATGCTAGTTTTGCAAATGTAACCTGACAGTAATTCATTTGGGACAAAGCTCTCAATGATGATGACCAATCCGCCAAAAATGACAAAGCACCAAACATTTGCAAAAATGTATCATTTTCTCTGACTAAATATGTCAGCTGCTGGATAATGGATTCTAATACTGACTGAGGATGAATAACTATGAGCAAATTTAACACATGGACGCTTGCAACTGCAGCCAAGCAAGTAAATGTCACCTGTCAAACTAGTTATCAAGTAACAGAAAGAACATACAGTCCGACTGAGAAAGACAGGGAGACGGCAAAAAAAGAATGAAATAAATGGAGGCAGGGGGAGAGACAGATATGGTGGAAAAAGCAAACAAGGGAGAGAGGGAGCCAAAAATAAGAGGAAACAGGCGCAGCTGTGCGGTGATAAGTCTGACAGTCCTGGAAACCCTGTGGTGGATATTGTGGATGGAGGGAAGCGCCGAGGTTTCTCCTACTTTCAGCAAAACAGCTGGCTCCGTCGTTCAACAAGCAAGCAAAAGAAAAGACAAGCAAACAAAATCCTGGCTGTCACTGATGTCTATCCTATATGTTTCTCTGCTCTGAAAAGCAGATGTTCCTCAGTATATGTTCTCATCGGGTGGAGCTGGATGAACCGTGAATGAGTTCTAACGAAGTTAAGACCAAATTTGCATTATTTGAAAAGAGGGAGTTTTAGATGTGCAGCACAAACATTTTCAGTGTCACAGAGTGTTGGGTAGCATTGTGTTGTATTAAAATTTCTCATGTCAGCATGCAATGTATATTAAAAAGATGACAGTAACACTGTAAATTGATGGATTGCCTCATGGCTTTTCAGTGGCGTTAGGATTTAATTTACGATGTCTCCAGAGACGGTGACTACAATGGAATGTGGGCCAGTGATTCACCGCTGTGAGTCCATATCATGACAATGAGGTAACACCAAATACAATGGACGTGTAACTGGACTATAATCCATTAAAACATCGCCACTGCATCATCATTACAGTGTGACATAATGTAGAACCCCAAAAGTCACCATGTTAGCAACAACTAGGTGTTGTATTGCATTCGCCGATGTTACTAAAAAAGAAATGACATTGAAAGTAACCGCTTGAACAAAAGTCTCTCCCATCATAGCATTTGTATCACAAATATTCAGCTTAATGGAAAAACGCTGTGGGCTGCCAGTTCTATCTGTCAGGCTGGAGAGAAGGCCAATGCCAGAGTGTGAACTGTGCATACCGCTCTGTCAGTGCAGAGGGAAACAGGCAGGGAGCCAAGGGTCATCCCTGTCTTCTCCCTCAACTTGGTTGCCTTGGAAAAACTTCCTGTTCTTGTGTTTTGAAAAGCAATAATGCCTTTACTTGTACAAGGAAAAGGAGTGGAGGGCGATATGGGACCAGAGCGAGCACTAAATAAGGGGATATATGGCTCTGAAGGTTGTAAACACAAGTTCTAGTATGGCTGCCAGTTTCAAACTTGAGTCCCTATTGAATTTGAACCCTCTATTTCACCTGTGCGTTTGGTCTATGGAGAGTGCATTCGCTAGATTATCTGTATTCACTGCTGCCAAAAGACAAGCTCTAAGACATCAAATACCTAGAAAAAGTCATCCAAAAATAAACCTACGTCATGTTTTTAAGAGTTTAAGACCTGAGGCCCACCAGAGTTGATCGTTTTGGGTTTCTCACTCATATCATATCAAATTTTATGACTTGTACATCATGACAATATCCCAATTCATTCTGAATTATCTGATGAGTTGTTTAAAGAACTCCCACAAACGTTTTGCAGGGTGATAAAATCACCGCAAAAAGCATGAGTGCAACATTAATTGGCTAGAATTCCTTTCTGATAAAGACAGAGCAGCCTCCCCTTCATGAATCACTCCTCCATTGGCCAGACCACTGCAATCCTAAAACTCTGTTCGCAGTCAATTCAATCCAAACCTCTGAATCAATTAGTCTAACCCAGTGCAGGATTCTCTGACAGCCTGTTTGATTAATCAGTACTGCAGCACAGAAAATTATCTGGTTGCAGTAAGATAAACCAGAACACCTATAATTTCATGTCAGCCTTGAGTATGCTTGAAATTGTGGTAAATATCAAACTACATGTAGCCAAAGGTATTAAAAAAGGCCTGATATCACAGTCTATCATAGGCATAGTTGAAACACGGTGTGCTTCACATCAACAGAATAAATGGATACCAAGAAAACAACAGCAATAAAACTGTAATCCACAGATATAGATGTTCCTGAGTTTAAGGGCCTTTGTGGAGTACGGTCCACACTGGCTCCAAAACTTATAGGCCTACTAGTTAATGGAAAGTTCTTAATAGGCCAGAAAATGAATGTCAAAGAGTTATTTTGGAATAGGCTTTTACATTTTAAATGTTTGTAAAGACTGCACCAATGTGTTTTCAGTAGGTAATTACACTTTAGAGTTTATGAAGGGAATATAACACCTCAATCCAAAATCCCAACAGTGTCGTGTTTGATTTACAGGTCATACTTAACCCCGTTCAATAATACATTTATATAGTTTTACAATAATGTCTCAAAGGCATTCCTCATGGTGTAAATTACACCAAGTAATCTTCCATGTGGTAATTTAGTGGTGTGTCTTAACAGAGCCTTTTGCTGGCCCCCTCCTCCTCTCTAATCCCGCCAACTAATGCTTAAGGCTTGTGCACTCAGCACATTTTAATACTCTCTCTCCCTCCCTCGTCTCTGACCTACAGATTTATGAGGGACTCTTCTTCACGGGACCTTCTGTCTGACGTACTTGTTCACAGCTTTGTTCTTTTTTGGCATCAAATGTCAGAACAGAATCTTTTATTCTAAATCAACTGACAGCTTTTGTTTTTGACACAGTAAGGCGCTGTGGTAATTAAGAGGAAAATTATGATCAGTCAGTCGAGGGTGAACCACTTCATCTCTCTACTCCTGTGTGCTATCAAACTTAATGGTTTACAACACTTGGGAAAGTACTTCATACAAATCTTGTCTGAGTATTATACACTACAGAGGGAGTAAAGGTTCTATTATATTGAACAAACTATGGATCTTAACACCTTTGCTGCAAATTTTTATACAGTTCCCACAATCCTCTTCACATATTCAGAATAAACTAAATTTCACCATCACAAATGCACTGTGCACAATCTGTATCCGTCCCACTAACCCCGCGCCCCATACTCTCAGCCCCACCCCGACAGCAACACAGCTGGCTACACATCTGGATATGGGATATACTGTACAAACAGCTGTTGTGGGGTGTTGCTGTGACACCAGAACCTGCCATCACTGCAGGAATGCATCCATACCAGGCGAACTCTAACATATGCCTGTCGAATACAACAGAAAATGAAAGGAAGACCAAGCTGTGAACAAAGCATGCCCGATCCCTCTGAAAGCTGGGATTGTAAAGGCACTCCCAGACAACATATACAGGCACACACACACGCATATGCACTCTCTCACACACATGCACACACACACACACACATGCACGCACACTCAGGGATTCTGCAAATTCTATTTTGTTGTGAAGAATTTTTCCTGGCATCGTTTTGGTCCACCTATCCCTAGGTTTAGGGCAAATTCTACCCACAGCTTAAATTATGATTCTAAAATGAGTGTTATTCATGGGACTCTCCGGGACTTAAAGTACAAAAAATTCTATCCTCAAAAATCTAAGTGGTTTTCTCTTGGTTCAAGACAGTGATATTTATGTTAGCCTTGTGCCAAGGCCTTTTCAATTCCCAGATATGTGACAGATTTATTATGGGAGTTTCTGTAACTACAACAACATACATACATCATGAGGCCCAGATGATCAGTCAGTGTTTATGTTTGTATGGATTAGTATTAGCAACTGGAATTCCCAAGAAAAAAATGGGCCAAAATCCATGCCACGAAAAGACCTTACATCCTTCCAGAGTCATTTGCATTTTATGGATATAAAGTATCCTAGATACAAATCAAATATTTCCAGACTTTAAAACGTTCTTTCATACTCTTCTGTTATTAGTCAAATGAAGGAAACTACAAATCAAAAGGCAGCATATACAAATATTGTACACATTGTACATTTATGACATTTACTTTATTTAAGGTGTTTAGCTTGTGTTTTTATCCAGCTGGACTTGCATTCAGTGACCAGGTAGGTTTTGAGTGTATTGCTCAAGGACACATCAACAGAAGTTAAGTTACTCAAGCTAACTGAAGTTTTACTGAACTAACTTTTATTGAAGTTTTCTGTGTAAAGCCCAATCTGACAAGAAACTTTAATTTCCAGTCACTTAGAGCAGAGTCTGGCGTCTTGTCGTAAAGGTCACTATCATTTGCCTGCGGGCTTATTATCTCCTTCAAATCCTTTCACAGAAAACAAGCCTCCTCCAAAATGAATAGACTTCCAGCTCTGAAATCAAACAAGCTCTTTATCCTTCCTCTCTGATCCAGGTGATACACAAAAACCCACTAGATTAATTAAACCCACATCATTGTCTAGAAGGAGCTGTCCTCTGATCAAAGGGTGCGGTGAAGTGGTGCTAAAAAATCTCTCACAATTGTTAACAATGCTGCCCAAAGGTTCATTCATTCATTTTTTCTTAACCCACTTGTTCCCACTCTGGGTCACAGGAGTATGGACAGATGGTAAAGCAACAACCTTGACAGGCTGCTAGGCCACCACAGGGCTAACACAGATACAGGTGGACAGGCAAACACATTCACATTCACACCTTTGGGCATTTGAACTCCACACAGAAAGGAGCAGGAAGTTGAACCCAGGTCTTTCTTGCTGTGAGGACACAGCTCTAACAACGTGACCAAAGTGCCTTCCCCAAAGCCCCGCTGAACCTTTATGAACGTTCCGGGGAAACTGTGAAATTGTGAAAAGTTGTCGCGCAATTTTAGACATCTTACCGACTGGTCGGTTGACCCCCAGAAAGCCGGCACTTCCCAGAATCTTGAAGATTTTGTGGGCAGGAAATGTCCCCTCCGCCTCCCACTGATCCACGTACGGGTTAATCTCCTGGTCAATGATCTAGAAAACAAACACAATAGGGGAAAATATCATTTGTGTGTGTGTGTGTGTGTGTGTGTGTGTGTTTTCTATCTTCTGTATTATGAGAAATGTTTATCAGCAGCCCACATGTACACCTGTCATTAAATAATATTTAGTGCTCCTCTGAAATTTGTAAGTGATGTAAGCATAAATGTGTGTCTATGTGTGTGTGTTCACTTTTTTTAACCTGAATACCATAGTAACAATGAATGACAAATAGCCTTCCTATTGTACGTCCCACCCCAATGCTAGGAAACTGACTCACGATTAAGCACAATCCAATGGATCTATTTATGAATGGAGGTGAAATAAAATTATATTTTTAGACATACACTAGTTTCCTGCTGTGCTGTGTGTATCTCTACTTAAGTCTATGTAATCTATCTCTGGCAGACAGCTAGACGAGGGTTTACATATCAATGAATAGAAAGCAGGCTGGAAAAATCTAGAGACTGCATGGTGAATGCATAATGTTGATGATGAATACTATTATACATCATGCCATTTCCCCGATATGCATTTTATCAGTTCCCTGTTCAACAGCCATCACTGTCTGGTGACATGCAGTTTATGACAAACCGCAGGCTGATAACACAGAGACAGATCCCAGTCTATGACCTGAGTTGCAATCCCAGCCCTTGTCATTTTATAGGAGAAAAACACATGCAGGTTCCCTAAAAATGGGGTAAAAAACACAGAATTCAATAATAATGTTAAGAAGACAATGGGCAAGTGGTGTGTGCGTTTCTTCAATACTGTGAATATCATCTTACAGTACAATTACACTTAGTATGTATGTTCAAGAAAATAAAATGTCATTGCAGGTTTTAAAGACACGTTACCACCTGCTGTGGTCAGAGATGAAACTCCATCATACTGAAGGTGGATGATATTGATTGCCTTTTATTTGATCTTTAAAAATACGCCGATATCAGCCCAGTATATCAAACAAATATATCAGTCAAAACCTTGTTTTATTTACAAGCAGGGCTGCTCAATATATCAATACTATATCAATATTGTGATATAAGGCTAGATTTTGGATATCCAAATATCGTGATATGGCCTAAATGCTGTGTTTTCCTGGTTTTGAAGGCTGCATTACAGTTCACGGATGCAGTTTTCTGAATTTATTAGACTATTCTCGTTCTTGTATTTGCCTCTACCTGCTTGATCATCATATCCACATCACTAATGATTATTTATCAAAAATCTGTATAAATATTGTGTAAATATTTTGTGAAAGCACCCGCAGTCATCAACAATATCAATCGAGGTATTCGGTCAAAAATATTGTGATGCTGGATTTTGTCCGTATCGCCCAGCTCTATTTCCAAGGGATAAATGAATAAAATTTCATCGTAGCAGCAAATGGAATCTTGCCGTTTTGTCACGGAATTCTACGGAATACTCTTCATCAGGGAGTGGAAATATTGTTGAGGTCTCCCAAAGTCAAAGTCAAACAGCACTTTATTCATCACTGTATATAAATGCTGCCAAGTTTTCTGTGTCATGGACCAAACACTCAAAGGGATTGAAGAGGGGGCTGTAACCTGGCTTTCTGAGTGGATCCTCTTCCCTTTAGTGGAAAATGTCCAATGAGTAAACCTTGGTACAGTCAGTCAGTACAGTCAGATCTGGAACTGGTCCACAGCTGGAAAAGCACTTACGGATGACCAGATTTTGCGGGAACTCACAAAGAATAAACAAAGGGATGGGTGAAGACATGAGGATTAGAGTATATGTGGTATTTTTTCTAGCATACTTTCTTCAAATAGTGGCATTGCGTGCAGCTTAGCACACAGTTTATAGTAACCTCTTCTGCCTGGGACAGGTGGATTACTCAAAAAGTAAGCTGGAATGTGAATCCACAAAATGCTTATCCACAATCTGTTTAATAATGAAACTACCCTGTGAAATAATGACCATTGTAAGCACTGTTTCTCTTTGTGCAGCTAGTCATAGTTCATAAAAAATACTTATGGACTATGACTTGCTTTGTCTGTTTCCTGATGAACTGGCTTTGAGAACGGCTCGCTGTTTGATGCCTTCCTCCAATTCCATTTTGGTCATTAAGAATGAAGACATTTTAATGCATAAATACTTTTAATGGCCAAAAGATGCAGCAGAACGGTCCATTAATGCGTCTCTCTGCTCAGTACAATGTCTTCCCAACGGCAGGTGCGGAAAATGAAAAGTAATGATTTAAACACATTAAAAAATTACTGGGCAAAAGGGATTACGCTGTCCAACTCGACCTCAGCCCATGACAGAAGGAGCTAAATGAGCCTCTGGAATAATGTGGCTTCTTAAAAAAAATCTCATTTGATTATTCTTACTCTACCTCATTAAATCAACCTTGGTTAAATCTCTACTTTGAGGGTGGCAGCACAGCAAGCACAGAGCTAGACTAGGGTTATATCTTACCACTCAAACTAAATTACTAAAGACCTAAAGAGGAAAATGGAGAATTTGGAGAAAGTGGAGTTTTTCTAGGATTGCAAAAGTCATACACACTCAATTTCTCCTCCAAAACACACAAACCCAAACCAGCTGACACTTCTACCGGCCAAGAAAAATGCAATGGCTAAAAAACATCTGACTACGCCACAGAAAGAGTCAGACATCTTCTTTTTACTGTCCAGGACAGAAAACTGACTTCACAGGCTCATTTCAAAGGATATATGAACTACAAGCCTATCCGTGAAAATTAGGCAAACTCATACAACATTGAACACAAAATCAAGCTGTAAAAAATCAGTTTTTGGTCGTTCTAACCCACAATAAACCCATCTCTGTTCAAAGTTCAAATCCTGAGGAGGGAAAGGGAGGGTCGACGAGCTGTTGGAAAGAAAAACACAAAGGTCACCAGGGAGTGATTCTAAATCTCTTCACAAAGGTTATTGTGGACTATTTATGTTGCATACCAGAACCATTTCACAGTGCCGAACTGTCAGGTTGTCAGATGGGGTCAAGAACGCTGTGTTATCCAGGTGCAACAAAATATTCATTCTGAGGGTTCGTGCTTTCCCCCAGGCACCCGGAGCACTGCAGGCAAGGCAAAAGGCTTTCCTGAGATAAGGAAAAGGGTTTTGTGGGCTTCTGTATTAAAGAGGGTTTTCTCTTCTGTACCACTATAGGCTGTGGATGTGATGACCTAATACGGTTTGCAGCTTGGATGTGTCACAGTGTGAAACAGAATATTTTGGCTGTGAAAAAAAATTTATTAAGTATGCCCAACTTGACATCTGAACATTTTGAAAAAAAGTTTCTCATGACTACTAAAAAGGCAAACTATTTTATAAGTGCAACATAAAATATGTAGACGTGAGGGCTGCGCGAGTTCACTTCATAACAAATTCTAATACATATTTGATTGGCTATTTCGCGGACGCTATGAAAGCCTGACCTTGAGCAGTCATTAAGGATTGCTCATAACCGCGGTTGTATACCAACTTTAAACACACACTATTCTACAGTGAATTCTTTTAATAAACCACGCTGCCACAAGTTCCCTTTCCTGCATTGCCGACGTATTGTTCTGCATTTCCTTTTCACATTTTCATCCTTCCCATTATTCCCAGTGCTAGTTTATTTTCGACCTCCGGGCATCCTTTGAAGGTTTAGTCACACAAGAAGCTTCCCTCTATTTACCGTAACATCTTTGCTCATGTTTTAGAGCGTTCATGCAACATGGAAGAGTCTTTGTTATTTTTTTGGAGGCCTCTGTCTCCAATGACTGTCTAGTAATTTATAGCCAAAATGACCTTTACAGCGTGTGCTGTTTTAACGGACAAACACATTGTTGATGGCAAAAGTGTAGTCTGGTCACTGGGGATGGGCAGCGCATCGATATTATCTGGATATCAGGAAATGAGACTAGATATTGTTTTGGGATTTTGGAAACTGTGGCATATGTGTTGTCTTTCTTTTTAGACTGCTCTACCTATTCTGTTATTTTTCTCAACCTGCTTGGTCATCATATCCACATTACTATGACTGTTTATCAAAAATCTCATGTGTAAATAACTTAGGAATGCACCAACAGTCATCACGACAAGATCGTCACAATATCGATATTGAGGTAATCAGTCTAAGACATTGTGATATTTGATTTCGTCCATATCGCCCAGCCACTACTATTTACTGATTGTTTACTACCACAGTTTGCAGTTGCTGTGTATGAACTATAGTTTTCAAAAATAATAAAGCATTGTCTATTGGCAGATGAAAACCAACAGTACGACTAACTCTCCACTGCACTTCCCCAAGCACTGGAAAATCTGTAGCTGAGTTGAGTTTACACAACACTGCACAGACAAAACATACACAATGATAGAAATTTTATAAGCTTATAAGCTGCTGAGAAAGTGCTGGAGCTGCAGTGCAAAAAATATCTGTTGACATTATATAATATTTAAAGGAAAACAAACTCCACCCTGAAACAAATAGCTCTTGATGCTGTACCTTGCATTGCATTGTTTGGTGGTACATTTTTCTTAGGCTATTCCTCTCAAACATTTTTCAGCTAAGTCAGATGTACATAGGGACCTTAGTTACAAATACACTTGGCATTTCAACGCAGTTTTAGACATCTGATTAAAATGATCACAATTTATGCAGATTCAGGTCAGAGGCTTCGTTTTCAATGAGCTGTAGGCCTGTAAAGCCTTTTGAGACTCTAACAGTGATTTAGGGCTCTAAGTAAACTTGAACTTGAGATATCAGTACCATATATCCACATTTTCCCTGCTGTTAAGTGTCTCCTGTGGCTTATATCCGCTTAAATGTGTGTCTACATTATACATTACATTACAACCCCCACCTTCTTGCCTCCTTCCTTTACAGTTTTTCTGCACACACTGTGACTGGACTGTCTCCATACTGTGCACAATTTCAAACTCAATGCATGCCTTTTGAATATTCAGTGTAACCATGTGAAGAGAATATGACTTTTATGCATCTAGTCCTGTCACTTAATGCGTATGATAATCGGACGATAAAAGTGACACTGAAATGAAAAATGACACCATATCCCAGTGAAAGAGCAATGCTACATGTTTTAAGAGCAATGCTGACACTAAAAGAGTGGGATGTGAGAGAGTGTGGCATGGGTAATAAAAACAAAAACAAAAAAACAATGTACCTGGCCTTCACTTCTATCCTTATTTCCCCAACAGACAAGCACAACAAAAAAACACACTGATTTGTTGGTGCTGGGAAGATGCAGAAAGACATCACGTGACACCAACATCCCCTTCCAGCTGCAGCAACATCATCAAAACAGACGTTCACTTTGAACTTTGGTGGTTTGTACTTTGTACTTTAGTGGAGCAGCATGACACAAGATACAGACATCAGCTCAGAGCAGCGCCAGCAGACAACGAAGCTGTGCATGTAGGACAGCTTCCACCTGTGTTAGCAGCTAGCACACTGACCTCTCACCTACTTCTGTTTTATTTCCCCCTCCAGTCAGCTGCTCACGGTTACATAACGTCAAATGACCCTGCTGCTTTCAAGCTACCAAGCAACTTAAAAATTACGATTCTCGTCTACTATACAAAGCTCAAATCGAGCCTTAAAGCTTGCTATGCAATGCTAACACTCTTGCATACCTTTCTGAGGGATTTCTTTAATGCAAAGTGCTCTTGTGTGTAGATTAAATGATCGCTCGTCGTCTCTGGGACACTGCCGGTGACGGATTTAGATGACACGTTTTCAGACAACGACCGGACACCGCCAAAGCAGGTTAATTTGTGGAAATGACAGCTAGCTAACCGGTTTAAACGCAGGGCTCCTTCGCGCAGCGCCATCTCTGTTGACAATTTGGTGTGTGTGATTTGCGCATGCGCAGAGATTGCCCTATAACCCACTGACCACTGGGAAACAGGTACGGTTTCTCCAGAGGTTTTAGATAAGGTAGAAAACATAAAGCCCAGTGTTGTAGTGAAAAAAAATAAAAGGTGGGTTAGCCATTAACTGCAGTCAGTGCTCATCATAAAGCGAAAGACCACCAATATTAACAAAATTAATTATGTTCCAGTTAAAGAGTTAATCTGTTCTCCTGCCCTTTACCACATCTTAAACCTTACACGCTTATTTTTTTTTAAATATTTAAATTATTATGAGTTATGAGGATTTACCCTCAGTGCCTCAGGCTGCAGTAGGCCTACCAGTGACTACTCAGTTGATATTTTTACCATGAATTTGGCACACTACATATTGTGAAATTATCACTAATCATAAAATAAGTCAAATAATCAGGATTATGTATTTCTCTACCCTGCTGTGTCAGTGTTACCTTAGACGTGGAATGATGAGACAGGCTGATTTACAGGGGTTATAAACAAGCACATTTAATGACAGCAGCTTGTGTGTGTGTGTGAAACAGCACATGGGCCCCTTTGCTCAGACTATTTACACCACATGAGAGAGAAGCATTGTATAAACCATCAAACAAAGCTCTGTCATTGTTTGCCCAATACAACTCTGATTTATTGCATCTTTTCAAAGAATGAAAGGTTACAAATCCAGCCAAGAAGATGGGGGAAATCATTTATATAGGAACTCATTAAATTTTACACACGGGCTCATTCTTATTTTATTCCTCTAGTCGTCTCTGTCTGCAAATGATAATCCGTTTTATGAGGGGAGGGAGAATGTCCTTGGGCGCTAGTGAGGTGCTAATCTGAGATATGAAAAGCTCCTCAGGTCCAGTCTAGCAGATGACACAGCCACCTTTCTCCTTGAAGGGGTTCTTCTCCTCTGGAATGCCTTTGACAAGGATGTCCTCCTCCACACCAGCCTGAATGTAGTCCTTTATCTCCTCACAGCATTTAGATGTCTGCAAGTGGACAGGCAGAGATGCTAAGACAATGCCACCCAGAAATGTAATTTGGTTTGAATGGTGTTCCTGTTAACTTCTACAAAGCGTTAACTACACTTTGTATTATCACAGTCAAACAGCATGACAATTACTTGTTACTTGTATACAAAGTCTACATTCTGACCGATAATCCAATTTTTTTCCCCTGAGTTTTTAAAGAAAAAACAAACGAATGACATCCATCAATCAGTGTGAAGAACTTACCACCCATCTCTCAAGCTTGACTTCGTTTTTAAGCTGGGTTACTTCCATTTTAGCCCTGTCCAAGTCTGTCAGATCCTCTACATTTATGACCGGCATTTTCTGTAAGTCAACACAGATATGAATTAATTGTTCAAATCCACTCACTGATTTCAAATTTGAATACATTCAATAATTATTTAGAACAGTACACCTTAATTATATCCATGATAAAGCTTAACACTTATAATAGTCTACCTTTTCAATACATTCAGGTTTCTTTAGGCATAAATATTCACTCTTATATGACACATAAATCAAGAAAATTTAATGAAGAATGATAATAACAAAGAAGCGTACTTACGAATGCTTACAGGGAGATGTCCTCTTCCCCTGAAACCTTGCCGAAGAATCCCTCTCCTCTCCCTCAATCTGGGTTATAAAGTAATCTTCATAAACAATCCTAATCCGCTAAACTGATTAAGACAAGGCCCCTTTGTCTGATCATGCCAGCCTATCAAAAGGGAGAGTAAATCACACAGGTGTCTGTTTTGGTTCAATGAATTACATAGAAACAAGGAACTGTTTTTACTATATATTGCAGATTAAATCTAGATTTACATCCTATTTTGATTCTGTTTCTTATTCAGATATGGGTCAAGGGGAGGTGCGTTGTGTTTCAGGTCATTTTGATAAGATGGCTAATCTGTATTTAGCCTCCACCTGTCAAGTTGGAGATGTATTATTATCCTGATCTTACTGGAATAGCTAGAGTGGATACTTTGTATTATATATAGGAAAGTATTGGGATTTGATAGCTGTGTTTCCAAACAATCCCCGGTTGTAGTTATTTGAAATCTAAATGCAATATGTTTATGTATTTTGTCTTTTGTTTTCAAAAAGTGCTGTTTTTTAAGACTATTACTGTGACGCTTTCAGTCTTGACAATAAATGGTTGAATCCTTTGTACAAATACTATAC
>OMKZ01032913.1:6475-34062 GCA_900302535.1 Neoniphon sammara | reverse complement strand
TGTCATTCCCTTAGAGACAAAGACATGTTTGTAGCGAGGAAAGGACAATTACATGGGGACCCTGTAGTTTATGTCTGTAAGGATACATAGAATATTACAATCAAATGATCCACCACCACCACCATCACATCATAATCGTCATCATCATAATCTCTCCAGTCAGTGGAGCACATCTGAAAGTTGTTCACATGCCTAATAGGGCAGGACGCTAATTCAGTCACTCTGGCTTCTAGGTCACACAGATCTACTCTGCTCATAATCCAAACCGGATTCACCACTGATATTTTACATTGGCTGAATATGTCCTTAGTCACGAAATCAACAGACTTATACGCAATATATTACAACTCTAAACGTAAAAGGGTCGATTTGTGATGCAACTAATAAATTCATCATCACTTGAATCCAGTTTGGAAATGAGTCACTCACTAGATATCCCGCCCATAACTTTCCCCTGGGAAAAACCTCCACTCAAGTATAAAACTGGCGGCTGACGGGATGGTCTGCAGAGTGGAAAGCCCGGAGCTGGACCAAAAGTTACAAAATGGAGTTTTGCATATTAGCCCTATTTACAGTTTTCTCTTCGTTTTACAGCGTCTATGCGTTGCCGCCTAAAGGTAATGGAGAAAAAGAGAATTATCTGCCTTTTCCTTGATTTCTTTGATTTTTTTCAGCATTTGGCCGAGCTCAGTTTGATGCCCATAATTTGAGTTTTGGCTGCGTTTAATATCCAGTTAGAAATAGAGTCTAGGATATAACGCGCCGCATTGTTTACAACTCAGGCTGCTTGCTTACGCTTTCATCCGATTTGTCTACGGTTCTTTTGTCTTGCAAACAACTGTAACTATCTCTACTGCTTTCAGGCGTGTGTCTGCTTCAAGTAGACGAAGGACCTTGCAGAGGGGAAATCGAGCGGTATTACTACAACACCATCACACAGAAATGCGAGAAGTTCTACTATGGAGGCTGCCAAGGCAATGCCAATAACTTCAAGAGTTATGAGGAGTGCCATAAAACATGTTTTAGAATACCAAGTAAGTTCTCTATGTGATATGCATACACTTAAGATGATAATGACCTTCCCCTGCCTTCAAGTGCTATTGTATGTATTTGCATCTAGTATTTTGCATGTATCTTGATGAATAAGTTTCACCAATGCATTTTTGATGCCAAACCTGGCTGGATTTGATAGTGTCGTTCTGGCAAGTTGCTGCAGAGTGCCACTTGAAGACACTAAAGCAATCTCAGGAATTTTGTTTTCAATCTTATTCTCAATCCCAAATCTCTTGGTTCCTCTCCCCAGAGATTCCCCAAATCTGCAGGTTTCCTATGGAGGAGGGACCGTGCCGTGCCATGCATCTGCGCTACTTCTTCAATATGTCCTCCATGCAGTGCGAGTCCTTCTACTACGGCGGCTGCCAGGGCAATGCCAACCGCTTCCAGGACCTCACCTCTTGCAAGGAGTACTGCAGTCCGCACAAAAGTTAGTAGACACTTCGTAAACCTGAGATATACTGCGCAATGGCAGCAGTCTGTGCATAATGGAAAGCCTTATTACACAGATGATCATAGTGTGAAATGCTTGTGACTTGATTCAGAAAGTTTCAGCTGTGATGTTTGAGAGAGGATGAAAGAAGCCACTCAGGGGAAATAGAGTGGAAATACTGCAAAGGAAGCATTTCAGATGAATGAAATTGGGTGCTTTTTATAGATAAAACAAAGCTACATCATGCCTGTCAGGATGCACTATGGATGAAGATATTGAAGTATTAAGGAAATGATTAATCAAAGCCAGGGGAAAAAAGTTTTGCTGCACCTTAAAATAGCAATCAAGAATCAAAGGCAATTTTCGGATTCTTGGGGGAAAAAAGATAGGAGCAAATTGTTTTCCGGTGCAAGCAATGGTCTTTCAGTGGAATTGTGAAAAATACAAATACTTGGACTGTGTTTGCTTTAACAGCGCTTCAAAGGCTGCTTTGAGGTCTCATTGTCATAGTTGGTGTGTTTTTTTGGTTTGTTTTGCAGCTGTTCCTGTGCTCTGCCTAGACCCCCTGGACAAAGGGAAGTGCTCAGCCTCTATACCGCGATATTACTACAACACAGCCACCAAGATGTGTGAGGAGTTCATATACTCGGGCTGCGGAGGGAGCAGCAACAACTTCGTCTCCAGACAGAGCTGCATGGACGTTTGTGCCAAAGGTTTGTGTGTGAGAGTTTGTGTGAGAGTGTGTGAATGGGGGCAAATTGCATGAGAAAGTTTCATTGTCCACCATGAAGCCTGCATTGAAGGATTCAAGATGATAATTGGAGGAGAAATTGCCTGCTCCTAAATCCATCTTGTAATAACTGGATCCACACTAAGGCCCATTTGGGAGAGATTTCAGAGATGGAGAGGGAAATTGGGAGTAACACAAATAACGCTTAACTGGTTTTCATTATCAGTTTTGAAAAATGCGTGGCATTTCAAGAAACCATTAGCGTGCTCTCAGGGATGATAGCAATGTTCCCAAGAGCATTTATGAGCTGCAGCCAATCATTACATTACAACCAAGGAGAAACCAAAGGAAAAGCTATCTCTGCGTGTCACCATGTCTCTGTAGGAGTGTGGAGTTGGTTATGAACATCAGCGCTAATGAATTGTTTTTCACTTTTTGTTTCAGGAAAGAAGAAGCACCTAGGCCCAAGAAAAGTACGTCGCACGAGAAGAAATAGAAATAATATCAGTTTTGTGCAGTTTTAAATATTTGACAGGAGTTCTCACTTGGACAAACACATAATGCAAACTAACCAGCATTAAATCTGGATATTCCAAACTAACGTCTTGCACTATTTTTTATATTGAGCAGATGTCAGCTACAGTGTGGTGCACAGTTGAGGTCTGTCACCAGCTATTTAGATAAATGTGAATCAATAATTGCAACAGCAGTATTTTTGTAGTTATTGTTTTGGACAGTTCATAGTGGCACATACATTTTCCCATTTCAGCTGTACTTTGTATTTGTCAGAAATGGTTTAGAAACTGTTTTTAATGTGACTTTACTGTATGCTGTTGATGAAGTTTGTTACTACTGCACTAATGTTTCTGACTGTATTTTGATAAACTGTATGTATTTTTATATTGTCTTTTAATATAATGCATTATGACAATGGTCTTTATTATTTGCTGTATTGGACCTGTATAATAAGCACATTTTTGATAAAATATACAACAAACATCTGGTCTGTACCTTGCTGTTTCTTATGCTTTTGCATTATTTATCAAGAACTCATTCATATTTGGATAATTAGCTAACTTGAACATGTGGCAATAATCTATTCTGACTTCCATATACCTTCAAGGTTGCCCTCACTACTTTCACTTAGGCTGAACACTACAGAAAAAAAGAAGTGTTCTCTGGTTTGTTCACTTTCTCTGAGTCACTTTCACTTTATCTCTTGGCCTCTTCCATTCCTTACTAATGTCACCATCTCTCCTCCTTATCTGGTGATACTTAGCAAGGCGCTCAAGCCAGTCTTGCTTGTTCCAGTGTAGCCTTGACTCAGGAAGGAAGCAATCATGGAACAGCAAAAGCTGCTGTGGCAGATTCATTACAGTGTAGCTGTATGTTTTAAAGAGAGGAAGCTGCAGGTTATATTTACCTAAAGTGACCCATGAGCTTCCAGGAATGTTGCTGTGTTGCAGCACAATAAAGTTTTATCAGTTATAGAGAATTACACGCACAATCAAAAATGCAAACAGGAATGCATCCGAGTACACATGCATGGTAATACGCACACATGCACACTCATTTTCACTGGAGCTCCTTTTTGTCAGAAGAATGATAAGAACAGAAACGGAGTGTCATATGTTGTGTTTCTTGCTATGAGTAGGAGTTTACAAGCTAGTATTTCCCAGCAGGTTTATCGTAGTGGGCCATTTTAGTTTTCTGATAGAATATTTTTTGCACCACAGGAGACAACAAAATGTTCCATAACCCCATAAAGGCAGCCATTAAATTCTACTTGTTTTTTTAGGATGGTCAGACTGTCCTAAACCTGTACTTTGTTCCATCTCCTATAATAGAATAGTTGAAGCGCCGTGTGATTTTTGAAACAATGAATATTTATGGAAGATATCAAAGGAAACTGCTCGCCCATTCGGCTTGGCTATAAATAGCAATAAGAGGCAATACATCTGGCTAGGCCCTCTGCTATTAAGAACCAAAGCTAAATCATCCATTCAACAGAGATATGAGAGAGGATGTCATTATTACAGTGTGTGCCCAGCTTCTTAAAAGCAACCTGGCTTTGAGATCATCTTGGTCTGCTGCTCGCAATGGAACAGAGATAAGCTAATCCATATTTCATGCCCTGTGAGGTAAACTTTTTTTTTCCACCCTGTACCTCTATTTTTTAATCAATATAAAAGACCAAGAGGAGCATATTTAAGAGGTGTAGAAATTGATGGATGACTGTAGTGAAGAGGAGATGGGAGAAATAAAACCCCACCATCTGATACAGGTTAATATTAATTAGTCTACAGGGAGGATATAATGCAGGATTCAGACAAAACCTCCTTGCACACTCAACAACACGACTGACATTAAACTTTGAACAGTCGGTAAAGGCCAATTATGTAAATATCTCTCTAAATGATTATTTATTTATTTATTTATCTATTGATCCATTGCACATCAGTTACTTGGCTTTTTTGTTTTGGCAAATAAAGGTTTAGCATATTCTACATCCAAGTTTAAATCCTCTACTCTCCTCTAGTCAAACCATCATTTTACTTCTTTTATGGTTGAAGCCTCTCCTTTGGACTGTAATTCACATTTCCCACCAAAACCACCAACCGCCAGTCTTGCACATTTTCCACCAACACATAGAATAAACCAGTTTTCACTAAAGCGGTCTCATTTTCTTAAACCATCACACCATGCTATCAAAATTCATTTGCAAATGATATTCAGCATAATAAGGGTTCTAAGCAGATTGAATATGGTTCTCTTAACCAGAAAACCTCAGTAGTTGTCTACTGGTTCCACACATTATTGATCCCATAAACTGTCCACCTTTTCTTATTAACTTCAAGTCCTTTACTCTTTCCTACTTGAATTGGGGCGTATAAACAGCAAGACCTTTGGGTAGTACAGATATTTAACAACTGACCATAACTTCACTTTAGAATGACAGAGTGAATTTCGAGTCACTTCATTGTTATCAGAATTAAAGACTTTAGTCAAAATGTTGCTCAGAGCAGTCATCAACACTCATTTTATACTTTTCAGACTTTAAGAGATTATGAGAGAAAGATTACGAGAAATTTCAGGGTTTTAATACTTTATTGGTTTAAGCGATTACATTATTACATTAGTCAGCCAAAAATAGTTCAGCCATAAATGTAGTTTTATCAACGATGAATGAGCAAAATTGCATTTTGGGTTAATTGCATTTAATTGCATTATATTATCAAGAGTTATTACATTACTGGTAGTTATTGCATTATTGGCACACTCTAAACCTAAAAGCTAAGGTTACTGAATAAGGCCTCACTGCTCTAATCAGGATCACACAGCTCTGCATGACTCTTTTGACGAAAACTGCAGCAGACTTGGAAGAGTAAAAATAACAGTAATCCAACCCCTGAAAACACTGCTGTGAAAAGGATATATTTTTGATTTACAGTCTGCTCAGGCTCAGTGTGATGGTTTTAGCCTTTTGACACCTGATACTAACTCTGACCATTATAATAACAAATCTTTTGTTTCCAGTTTAATTACATACTGTAGCAAAGTATACCCATCGCTCTTGCCACTTTGTTATGGTGTATTTTTATCACCAAATGACACCACAGACATTTGAGTTAATACAAATGGACTCAGTGGTTAATTTTTAATTAAAACAAAGCTCTGACAAGGAGCATTTATGGGTGCCAATATAATACTGATTACAAAAGATTTGTCTTAGCTCAGAGTGCTTGAGATTAACTGATCCCGCTCTGGCTACTGCATTAGCTGCACTACATTAGGCTGGGTAATTTAGCCCTTATTCCCTCTGGTAATTAATGGACTTTTACATTGAAACATGGTTCTTACTGAAAGTATGATGAGCTCCATATATAAAGCTACTTTTCCCAGCTTTTTACACTTTATACTCTATAGCTGAATAATGTTTTGAACTCACTATTCAATACTAGATACTGTATAGTGTGTAATTAGAGTATATCACCTTCATCATATGATTCCAGTACACATTTCAGACAGTTAACTGCAAGTTGGCAAAACACTGACATTGATACACCTGGACATATTAGAGTTTCCCTCAGGATAATGGGCTGCTTGTCTCAGCATGACTGCAGGTGCAGAAGAGTATCTTAGACGCCCCCTGGTGGCAGATGTATGCATCTCTGCATGGAGCGCATGCTCCATAAGGTGTCTTGTTTTTGTAGATTTATACATCTTACAGCAGGCGAAAGAAGAAAAAAAGCCCCATGATGCTTTTGCTTTGGGGTACAAATTCATTCTTCTGACAAGCCAAGGTTTAAATAAGTTTGAGTGACTGTGCTCACTGCAAGGAGGCTCTCTGATGCCTCCTTTTCTAAGGCAATACAGCTACTGTAAGCTTCCCTGCAATGGTTGAGGTGTTGATTCAGCAACATCTCTGCCCCTGCCTGGTTTTGTTGGTCGATCTTGTTTTCTTTAATGAGCACTTCTTTCAGAGTGCTCTCACAGCTCTGGTAGGATAAAAGTATAAAAAGCCACTGGGTGGAGATCCAACTGCGAGCTTTGCCAGTTTTCCCAGTAGTGCTAAACCAAATCAGCATCAGTCATTTTATTTTTGTGTCTCTCATCCACAAAATAGTCCTGAAAGCAAACAATTCCTTAAAGGGAAAATGCACCCTAAACATGCATGGTGGTTTCTATAATCTTGCACTAATCTTGCACTAATCATTCATGCTAACCTTCTGTTAGCATGAATGAGCCCCTCCCAAAGCAAGAAACAGGACATCTAAATGTTCTTTGATATGATCAGACAGCAAAACCTGGAGCTGCTCCCTTGTCTATGGACTGATTGCTGATTTCAGTGACTCTAATGACAAAACCCTGGCTTGTGTTACAGGATGTGGTCGCATATTATGGTTTGGAACTGTTATCACTGGAATAAAACAAATCTTGTTTGAATGCTCAACTTCATGGGTCCACAAATTCATTTTCCTTTTTGTTGTCAAAGAAGCAGCTGAGGGTGTGTCTCTGGTTTACAGTTTTGGTTTTCTGCTTTCTGGGAATAAATTAAAATGACACTCTGGAGACCAACTGTGCTCACAATAACCGAACTATGAGGGAATAATGTACTGCATGAAAATCCTTTTAGTGAATTTTCACTTTAAGATTCATCATTTCTTGGCTGGCAGTTTTTGGTCTGTTTAAACTCTAGACCAAACATTTCAGGAGTGCCCCGGCTCCCGGACAGCCTCCTCCTGCCCCGACATGGCATCAGAGTTTCCCCACCATCCACCACCCTCTGCTGGACAAAGCAAAGTGTTTCTAACCCTCCCTCGCCTCTCTCTCACACCCAGGATTGATGTGTCTGAAGATGAAGAGCCGGGTTGTTCCTCACTGTCGACCTGGCTGCTGAACACACTTGGCTGTCGGACAGCAACACAGCTCTGACTCCACAGCTCCATAATTCTGCTTTGGAGATGTTTTGGTGGCCAGTACAGGTACAGATTACCAATTGATTCCTGGAGAAATGCCAACTTGAGACAGATTCATTTGTTAGGGTATGCGTTCGTGTGTGTGTATGTGTGTGTGTGTGTTAGAGGATTACTAATCATTCCACTTCTCTCTACACACACCCTGCTCTTTAAGTCCTAATGTAATTTCACCCTGCCTCAGCTCCAGTGCTGCTACAGTAATTGATTTTTGGGTTGAATATTAATTTTTCACTCTTCATGGCAGACCTTTGTTTGAATATGATCTCCAATCTACTGTACAAATAGCTATTGTTTCAAACAAAATATTGATGAAATCTCCTGAATTGTCCACAGGCGATGTTGTTTACTGTATCACATGGCAATACAAATTTGCTGTTGGAGAGCAGAATCGCCCTTTACAGCAGATGACTCATAGCAGTAGATAAATCTACTGCCTTCACCCTCCTGCAAATGTGCCAGAATCCTTTTTCATCAAGGTTGGGAAGATTAAAAATGACTTGAGCAGAACGAATGAATACAGATGCCTATTTTCACCTAAGCCAGATGATGTTTTTTTTTTTTTTTTTTTTTCTGGCACATTTGAAAAGTGTGGGGGGTGGGGGAGGTGGGGTGGAGATTTCAATTTAAGCCCATGCTGCCTCTTTGCCTGTGGACTTCCATTACCAGTTTCCCAGGGGTTAAAGATGTTACATGGAGCTGCTATTCAGCAGTTCTCTGCAGATGCACCAGGTAAACACGTTGGTACAATTGAATTTGCTGCCTAATAAAGTGTTTTTAATATATATTACATTTGGGAAAGCTGACCAATAACCCCCTCCCCCCAACCCGCACCCCAAGAGAGCCAGCCTGGAGAACTGCAAAGTCCCTGTATAAGCAGGTTGTATGCAATTAGGAGGCGAGGAACAATCCTTCTTTTGTGATACCTGCTGTAAACCAAACTGGACATATTTTGGCATCTGATCCATGGGCTGACTGAGGCGTTGCACACAGCTCTATAGGGACTGTAGAAAACGACACTCTGGAGTCAGGAGTTTAAATTCAGATCCAGAATTGTGGAAACTGGGTGAGATACATAAAATGCATGAGCAAATCAAATTAATCCTTATTATCATCAGCACTGTTGCAACCCAGACTTCTACTGCAACATGTAATAATGAGCATTATATATTTTCAGATCTCCAGGTTTTGGGAAGTATTATTTCATTTCATGCAGCATTACATCACTCACAAAAGCGCACATAATGTGATATGGTAATATATGACGCTCAGACGGGCAAAGATTTATGTATTCATTTGAAATACATATTTGACTACATCTGCACAGCTGATGTTTGCTTTACAAATGAGCTTTGTAACAGTAAAATAAAAGCCCCCTGTGGAGCTAAATGAATAGCCAAGCCCCGTGATATTAGGCTGAAACTATTTAACTATGAAAATAATCAAGTCAACACACTGGTAACACTGGATAGTAAGGCCTCTGGTTGATGTTAAGTTGTGCAGCAGCAGTCTGACTCAATGGGTTGATGGTATAGGATGTCCTGTTCAAGCACTAAGTCTGTGTTGGGCATCCATGTCACAGGGTGTCCAGGTCTGCAACCATCCAGAACCTTTAATCTAGGGATGCACTGATGCCATGCCAATACCAATACAGAGCATAAAACTGATACTGAGGACTGGTCCATTACTCACTGAACTGGACCATTAGTTTTGGGTCATTGGACAAAGTACGGTAATTAATATAAAATCTTTCCTCTTACCATCATTTGAAAAATACAAGCTTCTGTGTGCCAAAAGGCAGAAATTTAATTTATTTCTGACAGGTTACCAGGCCTTTAGGTATTGGATATTAGTCTTGCATAAAATATGTGATGGTTGTCAGTATAGGTGTCAGCATCCGAATCCGTATTAGTGCATCTTTTCTTGAATCAAAACCTAAAACATGTAAAAAAAAAAAACATAAACTATATGAATGGAGAACATCATTTCACAATAAAGGGACAGTTAAATTATTCATCCTAGTCTGCTTAAGTTTTCGACTTTTTCCTGCTTTTGTCGTGTGACATAGATTTTGTTCCAGAGTGGATGATTAGTGAGGTCCTGTTATAAAGATGTTTTTTTTGAGTAGTCATGTGGAAAAAAGAGAGATCCAAGGCAACCCAAAAAGCTGTTAATATGCCTTTATTATGTTTGGTTCTCATAATTTGAAGTTGGAAACTATGGCCAACGTGTTTCCGCCCCCTGCTGGCTTTCATCAAGCACTCTGATGCTTTTGGATCTCTTTTTGGATCTCTCTGAACCACTCTTTTTTTCCACATGTGATGACACTTTTTTTTTTTGAAAGAGCATCAGCGTCTTTAACATTAATAAAAGTTAGATGGATTATAACTTCATCAGTGTTATTTTTTTCTTTTTAGTATATTATGAAAGTAACAACCAGTATCATATATGTTTTTGTCTCTGATTTATATGATGCACTGTCATCCTGTTAATTTTAAACTGTGGAAGAATGTCACCATCACTGATATCAAATCAGGATATTCTCTCCTGCATGATTACGCTCTTGATACACAAATGCAGCATCTCCCTCAAATCAGGTGTCCCTCCGGCTCAATTTGCATCATGCACCCAGCTTCCATCATCACCACAAACAGTGGCCACAGTGATGGGTTTTTGAGAAAAAGACTCCCTCTTTCATGAAAGCGTCTTGTACCCAGAGTGCCGTCCGCAGTATAATTTCAGATTTGACCGACCAGTGGGAGCTCTGCCAAAATGGAATGCTGATAAGGTTTTGGAAAGACGGCTTCCTGTGGTGTTGTATGTTAAAAATGTCTTTTATCCAGGTGTGAATGACCTTTTAAAGCTGCTATACTGGATAATAATGATGGATGATGGAATAGGGGAGCAGAAAGTGGTTTCCAGTAGAAACAAAAGAGCCTAACATTGGGTATTGGAATGAGGTATCACAACAGGAAAAGGATTTCTTCCTTTTCCCTAATCTTCCATTCTGGATACCACTACAGTACATCTCACTGTTGAGAAATGTGTGTTTCTGTATGGTCCAGTTATGTTCCATTTGATTCAGGGTTAATCTAATAGACTTTGTGAGGACGTGCAAATGCACATCACATGTGGCTGACAAGGCCAACGTTGTTTGAAAGTTGGAAGGTAAATAGCATCCCTAAGAAGACTGTATGTGTGCCCACAGCTCTCCCTCTCCCTGCTGGATTTTTGGTCTTTTCCTGCTTTCTGCTGATTTGGAGGCAGAGCTGCTTGTTTGCAGATTTTCTGGTCTTAGAGATGACAGGCCCATAATACATTTCACTGAAGTAATATGTTATAAATATGCACCTTCATGCTCACCAGCTCCATTCTGTGTTATTGCGTGCATGTGTGTGTTTGTGTGCGTGTGCATGTGGATGCCCATACGTGCTTGTGTGTGTCTGCTTTTATGTGTACCGGTGTGTATTTTTGTTGATATTTTCATTTGTCTGTGTGTGTGTTCTGCATGTGTGTGTATGTGTTTGCACAATGATGACAGATGAGAGTCAAATTTGTGATGGCAGGGATTGCAGATTAACACCTGGATGTGTTGTAATTAAGCACATAGAGAAAGTTGTAGAACAAAAAGAGTATAGTGAGGTGACACTTCTTCCTCTTGCACTAAATGGTCCCTAAGGTGGCACTGCCACAGATGTTGTCTGTTTACCAAACCATCAACTGTTTAAATGAGAAATGAGACTACCAGCAAAAAAACAAAATCAAATATCTCAAATAAGGAAATCATCTGCCAAACAAGATGCTTTATGCTCTCACTGGTACAGATAACTGTTTTATTCATCATAAACACTGAATATCAGATCTAAGAAAATGTCCTCAGTTCAAATCTAAGAATGATGATTTGAGGTTGGACAAACAACTCATCAGCGGTCCCCTGGGAATCAGGTTGGTCTGCCCAATGAGCAAAGAGCCTGATTGCATTGTTGCTGGTGATTATAATGCTGATGCGCATTCTTATGAATAGTGGCAATGATGATCAGACGAGGAAGAGGAGGAGGAGGAAGAAAGAGGACTATGGCGATAATGAGGATGACCACAATGATTTGCGTCAAATAGCCTACTCAGTCGTAAAATACTCAATTCCCAATCACTTGAAGAAGGGAGACGGGTGGTGATGATGATGATGATGATGCGGGAGATTTTCTATCATTTATTGTTCAGAACCACTTGCATTACGCTTTAAAAACAACTATTTCGCATGAGCATTTGTGATTTAAAGATAAATTAATCGGCGGGTCAAGGAAAACCTTTTTTCCTTCGGTATAGACTTAAAACCTTGAAATGCCTGTGGATCTTACAAAAGACTTACAAAAAAAGATACCCATATTATCACACAACTATAACATTTATAATGTCCACTCGGGATATAGAGATACCAGGAGATTAAAAAAATACCACAAAATACGAAATTCACTATTGAGTACCACAAAGACATCATAAATCCCTATGGGAATATTCTAGCAATACCACGGGAGATGGAAAAACTGTACAATACCTCCAAGGTCATTAGAAAGTCACGATAGAGCACCTTGGGCATAATGTAACCTCTTGGGGTGTTACATGAACATTAAAGCGATTTCTCGTCCTATTAATAGTCTGCTCATCTCCAGCGTCCGGAAGGAGTGTCCAAACCGGACAACGCGCACAGGCGGTACACTGGTACACTGGTTTGCCACACCGTGTTTCTTTAACAGCAAGAGATAAGGCGAGGAGGAGCTCCGCCACACGCTCATCCACGCAAAATTGGAAGCTGTTAGACGCACTTGGATTACCGGGTAGTGAACTGGCACCGCGCTAAACGGCGTCAGACCGGCGTTCAGCCTGCGTGCGCTCCTCCATCTGAAGCGCGCACCGCCGGTCATTAAACGAGCTCGTAAAAAAAGTAGACAAATGGACAAAGCCGCCGCAAGAGTAGCACCTGATTGATTTTATTGTGTTTTTTCCCATCCATGGATGGAAAAAAAAACTTTGCCTCGACATTGCGTTAAATAGGAGCGCCAGAGGATGGAAGTCAGTCTCCGAGGAAGCTCCGGATCTAGGCAGGACAAAACCGGGCTCTTCTGAACCCCACAGCATCTGTTTCAGTCAGTGGGATTGCAATCTGCGAAATCCAAGCAAGGTAAGTCAACTGAATCAGGCTTTTGTTCAGGTTTTTAACTCCTGACTCATTCCTGGAAAATAAGTAAGCCAATGCAAACAGGCAATTTTTGGAGGAGTTTGTGTATCAACATGAGCCCTCATTTGCGTTATTTTGTGTGGCATTTGCTCTCCACTGTCGGGGAGAATGCGCTCCTGCTTGGGCATGGGATGACTGTGACTGTCGACCTGGGCTACAATGTGAAATGGATTGGAATTTTTCTTGGGTTATAAATGGAAATGAGAGCCTGTACTAGACTATACTGGCTTCTTTAAATCTAAACAATAACCTTAGCTCAAGTTTATTTTTAACTCGGGAATATTGAAAATAACAGTGTGACTCACGTTATGTCACATGTTTTGATGTGCCTATGGCTTGACCTATTTGTATGACTGAAAACTGAAATAGGAGTAGACGCAGAATAGACTCCACATTAGATTTGATATCACAGACAGAAGCAGCAGATATTGCGCACATTTCTTTTCTTCATTGTACAAGGCATTTTAAAAAATCTTATCTAATGTTTTGGGCTTCTGCTGATAAAATCGTGAGGAATGCAATAATTCTTTGGTTATTAAATACAGCTTTCCATGCTCAGGAACACCTGTACTCCACTTCTTCAGATGAGATTTTCGGTGATGAATTAATACTAATTTGCAGATGATTTCTTGCATGAGCCAGTGAAGTATAAACTGTGCAGAAAAGGAAGCTCTGTTGGTCTTGTAACCGTGCCATCCTCTTCACAGCCAAAGAGATGTGGAGAAGTGTGTGTGTGCTAGAGATGAAACCCTCTTCTGCCACAAACACACACGCACACATGCACACAGGGTAAATACGCACACGCTGACACACTTGAGCTCCTGCTTCTCATCAGAGAAATTAACAGGACAAAAATGGAGTGACATCTGTTACGTCCCTGCAATAAACATAATTTTACAAGCTAACAAACACACACAAGGGCAAAGGCACTTATGTACACATACACACACACACACACACACACACACGCCCAGGAACACATCCAAGCATGTAGGCATGCACACACCATGCACAGAACTAGGCACGTACAAACCATTTAAAGATCAATGCATTTAGCCTTCCAGTGCGGAGCAGCTCTGTACTGCTTTAATCAAAATGCCATACTGAAAGAATACAGCTTCCGCGCAAAGCTGGCAGATCTGCACTCTTCAGAGTCGGCTGTTGACTTTGTATGGGTTATTATTTTCATGAGCCACATCCAAGCAGGACCAAGCAGCTCTCTTCTCCGTGAGAATTTCTGACACGGCTTTGAACCACCCTCATTGCATTCGTCCTCCTATTGATTGTATTAGCAATTTCATGGTAGGGGAATGAGCATTCCGTCATGGACCCGTCAGCCCACAAGCCGGAAACAAAAATAATCCAAAATCACCGCTGAATGCAGCCTGGCTCGGCTCAGCGTGCAGTAGGAGCAGAAAGAGAGCAGAAACTCAAGTTAACTGCTTTGAAAATGTCTGTGGTTGAGTTGGGATTCTTCTTTGGGGATTCCTTTGTGTATACGTAACCGTGTTTAGGGTAATGGCTTGTGTCATCTGAGATTTTAGGTGTAGGGGAGTGAGGGGGCTGAAGAGAACTGATAGGACTGCAGAGAGCAGGGTGAACGGCGAAGAGACACCCAGTGCTTACAGAGCTCTGACAGAGAGACGAACATTATGAAATGCAGAGAAAGAGAGGGGAGAGACAGACAGGCAGACAGGCAGGCAGACAGAAAGACAAACAGCACAGCGTAAGAAAGACAGCGAGAGGCTTTGAGAGATCCATGCAGACAGGCAGGCTGTGATAGGTAGAGCTCCCTGCAATGAAACGGTCAGGCTTGGCAACACGTCTGGCTGCTTTCTGAGTCCCAGAGATAAGTTTGTCATTCATCATCCCACGCTCTGGCTGTCGATCTACCTGCCTGTCTGGTCAGAGATGGGCGAGCCGGTGAGCGAGCAAGCGGCAAATTTGCTCGCCGTCTGAAGGGACGGGGGCGAGGGGTCAGAGAGAGAGAGAGATCTGCTAGATGAAAAGATGAAAAGGGGAACAGATGACAGGCCCTTAGCGGGGCACTCCGCCTCGCATTCAAAAAATGTGTTCCAATGCATGTTAGATTCAAATGTCAGAGGAGCCACTTAATCGCTTTATGTCAAAATAAATGGGGTGGCTAAGATGAATGGGAAAGATGATCATGGTTCTTTGTGCAATATTTTGGATTTTTGGAGCACAATGCAGCTGTTATTCTCTGGTGCTTAAGCAGTTGCTCTGAGAAAATGACCTGCGCACACTATTCAAATGCAAATGCACCTGCATGTGCATGCAAATACACACTCTCTCTTTCTCTCTCTCTCTCACACACACACACACACACATAAATACACACACACACACGCACGAACACAGTCATGTAACTGAGAACCATCACTCAGGCAAGGTCAGTGGACTATCCCAGATCCCTTTGTTATTCTTCAATATTAATTGGGCTAATGGTCCATGTTTTATTCATAGGTGCATGGTATAGACCTAAATGCCACTCTTCCCCTGTGTCTGTCTTTGTAATCGACATGTTCATGGACAAGACAGCGCTCAGTTTGCTCCTTAGGCCTAATTGGACCAAACAGCAACACTTACCTAATGCTCTTTTAGTGAAATAAATACGTCAAGAATCCTACTCTTTAACAGGATCCCAGTCCAAGTAGTCGATGTGGAAATGCCCTCCCCTTTGTCCCCATGCTCTTTGATGCCTGCTGGATGATTGGGACAATTTAGCTGTCATAGGATTAACTATTTCTTTGGCTTTTTTTGCAAACCTTGAAGGAAGAGCCAAGCTAACCGTTCTGAGAATCCTAACGGCATAATTTGGAGTAAGAGTAAAATGTCACACATTAGGGTTTGGAGTTGCCATGTTAGCAAGCCATACATCAGGCTATGACAGATCCAAGGGTGCGGTTTAACCTTTTCCATTACATAATAACGTACTACTGTGTTGCCAGTGCCAGAGGTCAGGCACGGCTCCTTCATTTCATGCTGCCGCAGACGTACGGCAGCACAGCGTTGACTCTGCAACACGGTGAGGAACATTTAGAGAGGCGAGGGGCACCGGCATTAACTTTGCTGAAAATATCGAGCACGCCGGACCGGTTATAGGATGTGATTATGTTTAAGTGTTGCAATATGTGCGGCGCAGCTGCAGCCATTCAGTAAAACTCTGTCCATCTATTTTTCATGTTGCTCGGCTCCCCGCTCGCCGTGTGACTCAGATATGAACTTTACTCAGGCAAACGCTCTTCTTCGTGATTTTCCATGAAGACAAGAGGAGCTGCTGTCGTAAAATTTAATTTCATAGAGATCTGTTCCAGTTATCTCCACCCCTTAAACTGTTTAGCAAGTGCAGGTGGCCGGGGGAACTTTTTTGGATTACTAGAACCTTGCAAAAATGTGATTTGTTCTTGTAGTCGCTAAGGACTCAGGGAACTCGATGCACATGACCTTTATGGAGCAGGAAAGATCTCTAATAGCTTGGTCAGGACCTTAACACAGATAACACCATATTGTTTTCAGACACCTCTCAGCCGGGTCAACAGTGCTGTATCTATACAGTGAACAGCTGGAGTAGTATCAATAGGTGGTGCTATAATAGAGTGAATGGCCTACAGCATGGTGGAGCAAATAGGGTCTATACAGCAGAGACGACAAGAGGAGTGTGTGTATGAGAGAGAGAGATGGAAGTAGTGGGAAATAGAGAGAGAGAGCATGTAATTCAGTGAAAAAGACGTGGCTGTTATGTAATCCATTAATCCGAGAGACTGGTGATATTTGGGAAATGTATTTATATCGCATTTTCTCAGTCTGTTGCCTCTCTGGTTTTGTTCTGCTTATTTTCACTTTTCACCTCAGATGCCAGTTGTTGATAATTGCAAATGGATATTTTCATATGCTCCCAGCATCAGAAACTGATGATAGCTTTGTGCCTCCCCTGGCCTCTGACACCTCTCCCTCCTCTCATAGACGGATTCAATTTGTAGCCCCGCCACTCGAGCTGCAACAGCTGCACGGCTAATGGCAAAACGTGCTCCCCTATTTCCTTGATCGATACAGCGTTCGCTATCTGAAATCATGAGGGTTCGTTAGCGAAGCCAAGGGACGTGTGGTTCCACATCACCTCTTTATTACTTTCTTTAATCTTCTTTCATTCTTAATGGACAGCTTACACTTCACAACTTTGCCATAGGGCTGTGAAATGCATGTCAGCGTTTGTGAACCATAAAGGCAATTTGTTGCGAGGCTAGAAAAATTCCTTTCCAAGGTTATTACAGCTTCACTGATGTGTTTTTAGAAAGCAGCTCATTATCTGAGAGTTCAGTTGGTTTTTTGTGTGGAAGCCTCATTTAAACCCAATTAAAGTTGCTCAGTTGCTACTTTAACACCAATTCATTGCCTCTAAATTTCCACCAGGCTCTAGCCAGCTGTCATACCTTGATACAATCCCCAAAAAACTAGTTTTTGCTCTTTTTAACAAGAGAGCCTGTGCAAACACTGGTTTTCTGCAGTGTCCTCTGCAAATATCTAATGATAATGATTTGATAATGAGCGTATCAAATTGCTTTTTATAGCTTTCAAAATGACTATTAATAACCAAGTTGTGCAGCCTTCTGTGATTGGGAATATAGAGGCTGTCATGTAGCCAAATGATCACAGCAGCATGCAGCCATGTGTCAATGGAAACTCCTCTGGATAAGAGGGGAATGCCTATACTCTGTTATACAGAGGGAAAAAAAAACTCTACCATTGAGCCTTTAAAGCCAGCTTGCTGTGAAGCCATCTCTATTCATGGCTTTGGGTTGATCTTGACAGCAAACAGTAGAGAAATGTCTGTATCATTGGTCCGATTAGCCTGCTTATATCCATACGGTTCTATTTTCTGCTGTCAGCGCGACTCGAAATGACACACAATTGTTTTATCTTCTCCAGATCCCCCCTCTCTCTCTCTCTCTTTGTCTCTTTCTTTCTCCGTCTTTATCCCACTGCTGTTTTACAGTCCATTTTCTCTAATTTAGTCGCCTGTTATTCTGTGCTTTTTATTCTGCTTTTCTTCCTTTATCTATTCTACTTTCCCTTCTTTATGTTCCAACAAGCTTTTATTCGTGTGCGGTCGGGCTTGTTTGGGCTCTGCTCAGACACCAGTTGCGTGAACCACATTTCACCCGCCCCTTAATAGTGCGGGCTTCAGCTTAGATGTTCACCTCTTGTTTTTCCTACTCACTTTCTTTCTTCTTTCCCTCTCTTTGCCGTGTTTATCAGGGCTCATCTAAGGCTGGGCCGACTCGCTGCCAAGCCTCTGCTTATTTGATTCCATTTTTCCTGTCGATATCTGTCCTCCTCTCTCTCTGCCCGTCTCTGTCCTTTGTTGCCGCTTTGTCCCTGTCCCTCTTTGCCCTTCACCATTAATTGCATTCTCTTTCAGGCTTGTGCCCACCACTCTGTCCTCCCCATCCTCCCCTCTTTCTCTTAATCTTTTCCCTCTGGTTTGTTTGGAAAACACTTCCCGAGGGTTTTCCGTGCCACAGCATCAACCCCTGATAGCCCTCTGTCGCTCGGGGAGACACAGGCTGCGTATGATTCCAGGTCACTGACAGAGCGAGCGGGCCGCTGATGGCTCGTCTCGAAAAGCCGGTTCTTTAATATCTGACGGTGGCGTTTTTTGCTTTGTTTTGTGTTTCCATTAGGTTTTGCCTCACGTTGGAGTCTGGATTTGTCACTAAAAATGGTCAGACTCCAGGTTTGGAAGAGGAACTTGTCTGCACTCTTTGTTTTTTTTTTTTTTTTCTTCCAGACTGGTATGTCCTAAAATGTTGGACAGCAAGGAGCGAAATTTTTCGTCTCCCGCATGGATTCAACCTCTCTGGATGTTCTCACTGGCAGGCGAAGCGCACAGTAGTCTCTCTGCCTATCTCTGTTTCCCTCAGGAGATCTTCCTCGCCGTTTTCCAGCCAGGTGTCCAGATTATCGCTCCAGATATGCTTGTCATTTTTTTCATAAACACTGACATTTCGAGCGAGGCACGGGAGTATTTCTGGCTCTGATTCCCCGCATTTGGCACTGTCACACAGCGCTGATGCATCTGTCTGCATACGACTCTACAATCTGTCAAGAAGATGCCATAGATAGTTATCTTTTTATTCATGAGAATTTGCACTTCGCATCACATGGCAAAGCACAGATGAAAAGGTCATTAACGGTATAAATCTGGCATCAGATAAATACAGAGGAAGAGCTTATTTCACACAATTTATTAGCAAGAGTGACAAGGGAGTGGATAAAGAGAGATGTCACTGCGGAGCACAAGGCAAACTTTGAAGTCAAACAGTGAAGAACAGACAACAGGTGTGCCTTGATAACAAAAAAAAAAAAAACACCTTTCGACAGCAAAAGTAGCAGCCTTCCAATTATTCTGAGATCGCATTGATGAATTGAGGAAAAGTTTCGAGACACAAAGAAAGATTTCAGCAAGATCATCAATGGCGACGCCCCGCCAACAGCCTCCCTGTTGTTTAAGATTCGATGACTCACTCTCGAGGGGGGCTCAAACTGCTGTGTGGTTGGCAGTAATTAACGTAGCTTACTTTTCCCTTCAAGGACAACGCTGCGAGAAACTGGTAATTCTGACTTATTATGTTATCCCTCTTTCTATGTAATTTCCCTGTGAGCGATGATTCTCCTAAACCGCTGATGGATTTCCTTTGCTGTTCTCCTCTTTTTTCACCCTCGTTTTGGCTTCCTCTGTTCTCTGCATGAGTCATGGGGTCGGCCGTAATACCAGGTGTAATCACCCTCTATTAAGGTTTTCATGATTGATTGGCGGCACCCAGGCAAAGCCGTTACGCCAGCTTGAGGATGTGACCAATGTTTCCCTCCGCTTTTTAACCTTCTCGGTTTCTTTTTGTCAGTCAGCCTGTCGGTCGAGGCAGTCATTATCTGGATGCCTCGTGATGCATTTTCAAATTGGACGCGGCGGCGGCGGCGCTGCTTCTCGGAGCGAGGCATTTTGTTTGTGGCCCTAGAAAGATATTACTGTTTATTTCCATGCCATTTGTCATCACAGGCGGGATATTTGCACAAGCGTACGCTCTGTGCAACGTCCGCGCAACCCTTCAGCCGCCTCAAACTTTGCACACTGTGCCACTTTTCAGCCTCAGCGATGATGTCTGTGATTTATTGTACTGTGTACGCAACCTTTAGCATCCTGTTCAAATTAGCCAAGGACATTCATCTTCATCTTAATTAAACATTACGGAATAATGCTGCACAATCTGTTCCTGTAGGTACAGGAGCCAGAAATCAAAAGAAAAAAAGTCTGTTGCATGGTGAATAAGCCCCTGTCTAACATTTTAAAAGCGATATAAACGTCCAGGCTGAGCTTTTCCAAGGGCCAGCGAGGGCCTTTAAACACTACACAACGACAGTTTCGGGACTCGTTGTGGAGCAGTAGAGTGATTGGCAGCAAAACCACTTTGTTGCGCTCTCTGACTCCTTTACTCATTTTCTGCTTTAGAACTGGTTTCCCCCCTTGTCTTTACTTGCCGTCTCTATTTGTTTCTCGCTCTCCTAATTTTTCATCATCATGCCTGTTCTCACTTTCTCTTCTCTTTCTTTGTCTCTTGGGTCATCTCATTTCTCGCCGATGCCCTCTGTCCCCAGTATTAAAAGATCTATTGCAGCGTTGGTTCCACTGTTTGGTCCCATGGGTGACTGTACTTAGTGGTGATAGCTGCTCCCCTCTCTCTCCTTCTCTGTCATTGTGGGTCTCTCTCTCTCCCTCTCTCTCTCTCTCTATTTACAGCTTTACAGCCCATAACACCCAGACACAGCCCACTCCCAGAGCCAACAAAGCGTACTAGGAACACTGTGCCCAAAGGGGAGTTGTAGCTAATGCCTTTCGGCTGTAGTCCAGTGACAAAATACTTCTTTAATTGCTTTCCCATAGCCCTCAGCTGCAATGTGCTTCCTCTGCAGTTGCACATGGGCCCAAGTGGGAGTGAGTGACGTAGGACAAAAGGGGTATCCTAAGGGAAAAGATGTCTCTTATGATCCAAGTCTATCCATCTCAGTCTGTGCACACTGTGCTGGTTGATATGTCCCTTTTTATTAAGTATTTTAGGGACTCTAAATGGGACTCTAATGGTTTTAATTTATAGCATCGTTTGCACTGATTTAATCTCATTTATATATAGTTAAAGGAGTTTTCCAAGTTCTGAGCAATTTTGAAAACAAGTTTAAAAAACAAATGTCTCCCACTGCCAGAGAGATGAAGTTCTTTGCAGTTTGTGCGCCCATGGATGGACGTGATGATTTCAGCTGCCTTCACCTCTCTTTCAATTCATTTGTTTTCTGCCAGATTGAATCAGTGACTGATAGAAGGAGAAATTCTTTTGAAAAACAAATCTTGGGGTAGAAAGAAGAGTGAGGGGTTGGAGGGGGGAGGGCTCTTGAGAAAAGGTCCTCCCTTCGCAGTGATAATTGAAAGCACACAGAAGAAGAATGCGCGTGTGTTTTTTCTGGAAATGAAAAAGAAAGGTTATCTTAAAGACATGAATTATGATCCACAGATGGAGTGGATGGAATAGAGAGAGCCTCCACAGTAAGCCACCTACATGACAACATAGGCCTGAGCTCAGCCTGTCTGCTGCCATCTTTTTTCACTGTGAACCGGAGGGGACGCGTTCGTATTTGTGCAAATTTGATCACAGGCTGGAATTTTATTTCCAAGTGAGACCTGAAAACACCTGAAAGTAGATAAACCATAGATTAACTTAGACTGCATCTTGGGAAAGTTCTTTTGAGCTACAGTAGCTACTTTATTGGAATTTCCAATAAACCAAAAGTTAATTTCCATTTCATAAATATGTAACTTCTTCTACAAAGCAGACTGCCAACTATTTGTTAAGATGTGCTCTAAATAATTTATTGACACTGTAGGCCAGTGTCAGGAGATACGGCGGGTCTTGCTGTGTTTTTGGCAAACTGTTGGCAAACTTTTGCTTGTTATCTACTTATACCTCTGCTCAAATGCAGGAAAGCGAGATCAAAATCGATTTAGGACGCTCTAACATCCATATTTTTCACTACTTAGCAATGTACGCTGCATAAGCCAGGATGTCAGACCACTGACATAAAAATATGAACAATTAATTATTTTATTATTCATATTTTTGTTTTTGTCATTTCATCAATTATTCATAAACTCAATTAATCAATAAATCATAGTTACACTGAATATTCTGTATTTAAAGCAGTGTGCTGGATGTGCCTATACACATGTACATGCAACGTGCAACATTTAAGCACTTAGTTATAGTACATATATAAGTATATAACTGCTAATAATAGTTTATATCAGCTCAGCTCAGCTTTATGCGAAAACTTTGTTCTGATTGATGCAAATTGATTCATATGAGGCCGACTGATATTCTTCTGTCCCCCAGAGATCCATGGTGACTGTGCAGACCATCAAGTGCATCAGTGGACACCTATCCACTGATTAGTTAATAGTGGGGCAAATTACGGTGTACTTAGCCAAGCAGACTCTTCCTGGCTCTAAATGGTTGCCATGAGCACTGCTGAGATAATGGTAATGGCATCAGACAGAGAGGGAATGAGATAGAGAGAAACGCTCTTCACCCCTGTGCATGCATGTGTGAGTTTGTGTGTGTTTGCGCGCAAACAGCAGCGGGCGGAACGGTGTGAAGACAGCAGCACATTTCCCCCCTCCGGCGGACCCACATGTGCAGCAAAATACCTTTGCCAGCCACAGATAAGGACTTCAGTTGTGATAAACCACTGTGAACTCATCGACCGTACGAACACACAGCCAGACCAAGGATCCGACCAAATGGGGGGAAAGCTATAAAACAGATCCCCTTCTAGCATGTTCCCATGTTATCTAAATGGTCTTGAAAGGAACAGGCAAAGACAGAATACTGAAACCGAGCCGGGAAAAAGGGGCACTTATCTCATTTACAGTTATTTTTAGAGCAGTGACGTCAAGTCGGTCTGAGTGGACTTTTCAGTTAATTACCTTTGCGTAATACTTTTCTGATCTTAACCTCTATTAGATGACAGTTAGCTTTCATTAACTATCGAGGTTGTTATATTCTGAATAGAGGTTACATTCATCAATTTGAACAAATCATTCTCTGTCTAACCTTTAAGCCTTTGTTGGATAAGCAGCAAAATATCCTCAAAACACACGCACACACGCACAAACACACGATGTCCTTGGAGCCAGATGAATAAGTTGAGATCTTTGCAGAATTGGTTTTACTGTTTCCACCACAACACCCTGTTACACAGCAACATATCACCATGGACAGATGGTAGTGAGGCACACGACTGAATGTTGTGTTCCGTAGCACCTTATAGGATCACCCCCCTTCTCTATCAAATGATCATTTTCTAATCAATGAGCGCGGCTCATCCTCCGCAGCTGCAATTATTTCTCCAGCCTAAAAAGTCTGGAGAGGATCAAAGCTTAGTCTAATCCCCCATTTTCAACATATATCATTTTAGAATATGTGATATATTGATGTGTCTCTTTGAAGCTTCATTTGAAGTTGCCAAAGAACAACTTTGAAATTCCCCACATATTTTCTTACCATGAGGCTCAAGCGCATTCCCATAATGCTTTATGGTAAAAAATGGCTCAAGAAATGTAGAATGTTATCATTAATAATAATTGCAGCCACTGGAAATAATGTGTAAGGCCGAGTGGGGAGATGAGTGTGGGAAAGTTGAAGACCTGGCTGCTTAGAAATGAAATGGAGTAGTTTTGTTATCACCGCTGCAGCAAACTGCGGTCAATAATCCCTGCTCTGCTGGTGCCAGCTCAGTCTGGTCTTCCTGCCGGTGCCAGGGCATGAGCAATGAAAAAGTGCGGAAGAATTACTCTCCTCTCTGCGCATAACATTTAGCAGGAGCCAATTTTGGGATATGATTGCAAACACAGTGGGGGAAACATTGCACCAGACTGACTGAAAGTGAGGTGTTATCCAGGCGGTGGGCAAAAATTATGCACCTTCAATCAGTATTTTACAACCAATCAGCCATAGAGCGGTGAATTATGCCAACGTGAGCAATAAAGTAGTACCGCAGTGATGTTAAATTACACTAACCTGCTGTCTACATTTCATTTTGGAAGCTGTGTTGAAATGGAAAGGGAGATTTTGGAGTGGAGTCTTTTTAGAGAGAAGAAATGTGTGTCCTTGCACCCATCCCACCCCTAATGATGTAATTAGATCCATTATTCAGGGACAATAAAACCTGTAGAGCACGTGCCTGCCGATGCTGGTTAATGATTTGGGAACCTTGTCAATGCGAGCTGGGTCTCATGCCAGGCAATTCTGCTTGGGCAGGGCTCCGGCCTGGCATCATGTGCTGCCTTCCATCAAGAGGGTCTGTTGTGTGTCTAAAAGCTTCCAAGAGTGTTTACATGTTGGCTTAATTTTTCGTTTTTTTTTAAACTGCTCAATGGTGACATTCTACTTAACTACTTGCACTTAAAAATGTGCTCAGCTGGCTCAGTGGCGTTTTAAGTGGTTGGTTTTATGGGTGGCGTTTATGTTGAAGAGGTGGCTAGAGGGGACCAAAGGAGTTGTTGGGAGTCGTCCATCTCTGTGCATCTCAGTCGGCTGCCAAGACAGCTGCTCCAACCGTCTGCAACAATATGCAGACGAGCGCAGAAATCAGCGCTGCTCCTCAACAGATCATTATTCTTTGGCTAAAAATAACCAGTCTACTATGAGAGGGAGAAAAAGTGTGTGTGTGTGTGTGTGTGTGTGTGTGTGTGTGTGTGTATGTGTGTGCGCGCGCATGTGTGCATGTGCGTGTGTGTTTGAAAAAGATAAAGAGGAGGGAATGACTGCCGTCTTCACCTCCAGGGTTACCTAATATTCACAAAGAGGACATCAAAGCCTTTCATGCTCTGCATTAGTATTTATGAAATAAATAATAATTTCATGAAGGCATTTTTATGTATAACAATAATTAAATAAAACAGCAATTTAATTGGTAAATAATTAAATAATGTTTAACTTCTCATTATGAAACATTCTGTGTTTGTTTACAGAAAAACATGATTGCGTTCATTATTTTTGTCATTATGAAACATTATTCTGTGATTATCATTGGCACAATAACATGATTGCATTGGGGTTTTTTTATATTCATTTAATGAATGGTTTAATTTCAATCACTTTTTCAAAAAAAATAAAAAAAATAAAAATTCCATTTCATGATCACACTTTTGTAACTGAGAAGTTTTGAGTTTTTTTTCTTCATATTTTCTTTCTTCTCTTTTTTATTTTATTGAAACACATTCAATGATGATACTTTAATCAATCATTAGAAGGTAGATGGTGTTGGTCCTGGTCATTGCTTATTGACACATGCAGACTAAAGACCAAAGGTTGAAGTAAGTAACTGAAACATTTACCTGGTGGCTGATGTGGGTGTGGACCTAGGGGGCGCTGTCATCACCACCCCACAAAACAACATGGCCGCCCCACAACACCCCAGTCACTGCCAAAGCTTCAGCACTTGTTTTCCTGTTGGTGAGTGTTAATTTGCCACTCTGTTTGCTAGCATACAGACACCTCTAGTGCTCAAAGTGTGATTAAAGGTACAACATGTAATAATTGACTTGCTCAAATGTACAAATGAACAAGTCGGGGTTCACAAAGTGCTGTTGATCAGTGCCAGTCAATCCACTATTACCTTGCTGGCCGCCGAGATTTTGATCTTTCACATCACCCAAGCCAGTCCCATCGCTTTGTTTTGTTCTGGGGAAACTCCCCGACCTGAACGTGTCCTTTGCTCACATTTGGCTGCTATTTACAAATCTCCTCCAAGACCAATATGAAGGCAGTGACCCAGCAAAAACAAAATTCATATCTGCTAACCTGTCCTTGAAAATGTTAACGTACAGTAGCTGCAGTGGAACAAACCTGTCTGCACGGCACACAGCTAAAACTCCTGACACAAAAGGTATAGCTAGCAGCCTAACAAAAGCAAATAACAGTCCTCCAATGGTACGACTGTCTCCCAGACAGGCTGTATAATCAAACTAAATCCAAACACTCCCATTTGCTTTGCAGATGTGCCCGACAACTTTATTAATAGCAGCCTATCACACAAAACTATCTTTGTTTCCAGAAGGTCCCTCCTCAGTACAGTCATTTTGTCGGTAATAAAAAGTACTTGGCTGTTTGCTAACATATTAGCTCGTTTTCAGGAACAATTAAATCAAGCTGTTGTCCAGTGTATTTTTGTTTTCTGGATGACTTCATTCAGAAAGATTGCAACTCTGTGGGTAGCAGCCTATGTACCAAAATCAAATATTTTGTTCCTCAAAAGTAGCCTTGTTTTCTAGACATGTTGCTAAGCAGCTGAGCTAATTCAATCCGAATAATATATCTTAAGAATATTTTCTGGGCTGGTGAAAACACATGAATCAATGAGTAACATATCTGTCTTCCAGAAAGGTTAATAAGAAAAGCTCCTGCTAGACAGCCCTGTAGCAAGCAGCCGAATAACATTTAGGCTATTTACACCTCATGACGTACACTTCTGCCTATTATGCAACAAGTCATAGGATATAACTCATAGTGTATATTTGTCTCCCAGACAAGCCTTTTTTAAAAAAGCTGTTCTCTTCTAGAAAAGTTTCTGCAGCTGGACAAATCTACAGCGAGCTGCGAGCAACTTTTTTTTTTTTTTTTTTTTTTTTTTTGTGGCAGTCCAGCAAAAACAACTATCACTTTATTGTTATTATTATTTAGTGGGTCTCTTTTCTATCATTTCTCTCCAACTTTTTTTTTCTCAGAGAGATAATATTGTAATGTTAGTTACCCATAACACCGTCAGTTATCTACAAAACAGCATGGAGGGTTTTCAACAGCGAGACAGAATAATGGATTACAAAGCATTACCCACTTAGTGAATAGGTCCAGTCCCATTATGAAAAGTGTTATTATGAAATTAAAAGTGTTATTATGCAGTGAAAATGGCAAAATAAGGGCCACTCAAAAAAGTGTTATTTGGACAAGAGCCATTGTGAAACAAAATTAGTTTTTTGTCATAAGCTATTTGGAATTAAAAACTGTTATTGTGAAATAAAATGGAAATTAAATGTAATCATGATGCATTATTTGAAAACAATCATGGAATAATATTTCTTGAAATGAGTATTATTTAATGATAGAGCAATTTATTTACAAATTTAAACAGAATCTTGCAGAACAAGGTCAACAATTTTAAAGACAACAACAACAACAACAACAACAACAACAACAACAATAATAATAATAATAATGAAAAACAACACTTATATTTTTATTTGTATTGTAAACTTATGTAATTATTTTAACAAAACAATTCAAGTACCAATGGTCCATACATATTTAATAATACAGTGAGTAATAATAATATATATGTATATATAAATGTTTGCATACTTTGAAACACCCAGTATATTTCTGTTTTTGTACAAATATTTATTTGTTAATGGTACATTTTGTTTGATTGATGATTTTGTTTTGCTACATAAAATGCTCAGTAATAAGCAAGTGACAAGAAGTGCTTACCCTGATGTGCTGAGATTTGATCCATTAATCATACAGTTACATTTCT
>OMKZ01032905.1:0-10372 GCA_900302535.1 Neoniphon sammara | reverse complement strand
CCCACCGACGAGCCGCCAGAGGATCAGGAGGGAGGCGACACGCCGGAAGAAACGTCATCGGCAGACAAACTGCAAGAGGGGGAGGAGCCTGTGGGTAAAGATGCAGCCCAGTGGGCGGGGCCTGACGCAGACACGCCCCCCGCTGCAGAGCTGCAGGACAAAGACGACTCCGCGGCTATGGAGTCGACAGAGAAGAGGGACGATGCAGACACACACACTGAAACAACAGACACGCCAGACTCTCCTGAACTGGATTAGACAGCACACACTCATGCACTCACACAGACTCTCTTAGTTACACACAGAACAGTGAGGTGTGCTAGCTGAACTTCCCGGCTTGGCTGCAGTATATTTTCATGTGGTGAGCTATAGTTAGTGTGTGTGTGTGTGTGTGTGTGTGTGTGTGTGTGTGGTGTGAATAGTAAGAGGCTTTTGGAGGCATCTCAACATTTTGTGTTTGCACATGAAGAATGACTCTTTTTACTCACGGCTGAGGAACAGACGGACACTGGCTGAACCTACCTGGAGGCTCAAAGCACAGTCGGGTGTGCACGCAAGTGTGTGTGTGGCTGTGAGTGTTTGTCGCGTGCGTGTGTGACGGCGCACAACCAGCAATGTTTTTTACTCGCCCTATTTTGACAGATGATTTGTCCACTCAGAGAAACACACACACACACACACACACGCTGTGGGCTATTTATGCACTTGTAAGGTTTTAAAGGTCTGTTGAGTTCATCATTCATTAACTCAGATCAGTGCTTTATGACACACACACACATAAACAAACACACACACACACGCACACACAGTCAGCTACACTTTTGACCACTGCATCTTTGACCCATTAGCAGTTAACTGCCACCAAGAATTGCTAGTGTGTGTGTGTGTGTGTGTGTGGTTTTAACTTGCTACCACTGAAATAAACCTGCCCTCATGGCAGATTTTCTTTTACAGCTGATTTAGTTCTTGTCGCACCACCTGTAAAGTAATGATTCATTGATGTCACATTCACAAGAGTTAGCCGCGAGAATCAAGTTGATTTAATTGGTTATCTGTGGCAGAAAATGCGAGCTGTTAATCTACTGCATCATTAATCACTAATAATGACCAAGGAGGGAGCAGGGCTCATATGGCACCCTGTAAACACGGACTCGATGTCACAGGTTCAAATATTTGAATCGGTTCAACCTGGGACACAAATTGGAGGGAGCGACAGCAGCTCAACGCTTCAGTTCACAGTTTAGTTGCATCGTTATATCATGGTTCAGTTGAGTTAACCAACAGTAATCCATCAACTCCAATATCATCAGCCATGTCATTTGCCATATTAACAGTAACTGGATTAGTACTGGCATCATTGTCCATCTTATCAACTCTTCTGCACTGTTCAGTCATCACAGTTCACTTGCAGAATGGATAGTGGACGATATAAATGGAGGTGTGTCGCTCTGCTTACACCACAAGCGAGGTTTAAGTGCACTCTGGAGCTATAGAAAGCATATTAATGTATAAATTAATTGCGGCCGATAATAGGGTGCCATTTGAGTCTGTGCCCAGAGGACGTCCATCCGTTTGGCCTGTACATAGAGCATTCCACCCTCTGCCAGCACAGCTCCAATCAAACAGAAAACGCTGTCTTACCCTTTTGTACGAAAGACCGAGGTGCAGCAAATTATTTCAAATGGCCTCAGATGTTTAGAAAGATGAAAACTTGACCCGTCTGACTAAACAGCATTTTGAAAAGAAGTTGTGAGAAGACCATTTGAAGAAGTTTCCTTACCAGTGGGTCTTGCCACAGCAACACTGGGTTGAATGTATCTACTGGCTGCCCCGCAGACGCTGACCTGCACTCAGTTTTGGGTTTCCACATTATTTAATAGATCTGTACTAATTTCTCACAGCACTTCTCTGATAGCTCTCACAGTGCAGTCTAGTACAGATAAATATGCATTTGAGTGGGTAAGCCCTGAATAGACAAGGGGATTCACATATTTCCACATTCATTCTCAAAGTCACAATGAAGGGGCTTTTCCGTAATTTGATATATTTCCAGTTGTTTCGGGAGGCGGGACAGAACACAGGGGATGTTACAGTGTAAATTAATGGGATAGCAGTATTAGTTGGGGAAAGAAAGGCAGTTTTATATCATGGGAGGGGCAAAAATACATGATTGGTTGGAAGTTTTATGTGCACCTGCCACTAAAAATACACCATTTGCCCGGAATGAAAAGTCATGCAGTTTTGATGTACAAAAATGCCAGAAAATAAAAGGTTTTTGGGTCATATATTGTCTAAATAGGTATATATTATGACATGGAATATTAGATAACATGGTGAAAAAGTCATTCTCACTTCATTGTGACTTGAAAAGTGTGTTTTCACCGCACCATATCCTAATAGCAACATTGTAACACAAAAACACATCCCAAACTAGACACACATTGGTGTTATAAACCTTGAAAATAAACAGACATGCCTGAACACCGTTGGGAATGTTTCCGGTTTTGGGGTCAGCATCTCGGGGCAAACGTCCTCCTCCGCCTCCTCCTTTAATCAGTTGAATGAAGCTTTACTACTGCAATAATCTAAAGAGCTAACCAATGAGGGGAGAGATGAATGTAACGGACAGCTTCTCTCCCCAGTCGGCGGTGTTTCTTCGATCGATCTGATTGGGATCAGTGTGTTTTTCATCCTTGATTTGTGACTTCATTTGTAGCTCTCAGGAGCAAAGCACACACACACACTGGTTCTGAAACAATGGTGCATGTGTCTTCAAAATCCTTTTTTTTTTAACTCCCTGTTTCCATCTGTTTTTGATTGTTCTGCCTCTCTCGTTTTTTTCCCCCTCGACCTCCTGCCTTTTTTTTTTCATTCTGTGCCATTGTTGTAAAGCGGAACATGAGGTCCTTAAGCTTGATCACTCTTTTATTTTTTAACTCTGTACAGTCGTCGACAAGTTTAGAAACGAGTGAATTCAAAGCAATACTCCTCTTTTTTCCCCCTCCTCTCCCACTATTTTTCTCCTCCTATTTCCATCTTGCTTATGTAAATAGCAGCAGTGCGATGATGATGATGATGATGATGATGATGATGATGATCACTGACAGATGTAGACGCCTGTCACGAGAAATGTTTGTAATGTGGTTACCGACAGGCTGCCATGTTGGGTGAGTGACAGCAAATAGATTGTGGCTTTAAAACAGGAAAAATATTTTGTGAAAACCAACCGCAGTGAGCCATCGTGTTTTTATCAGGGCGGAAAACGCAACGAGAGCGGAGTCTTTGGTTTTGTTGTCACTCTTCCAGCATGTCAGCACGGCGCCTGTAACCATTGGCAACCACTCCCCAAACAGACCTTGACACGGCCTCTGTTATTAGTATTATTCTAAGTCTCTGATTGTAGTGTTTCTGTATGTAATATGTTTGTATGCTCTGTAAATGCTCTCCGCTTTTAAACCTGTAATTATTATTAATGGACTGAAACAGAGGAATAACTAAAAGAACTGCAATAAATTATTCTACGTAACGACGGCGAGGCGGTGTGGCTTTGTTATGGTTTCGTTTACAGACAGGCAGAAGAGATTTTCCTGTCAGCAGGTGAAGGTGCGTGTTCACTCGTTCACACTCTCTCTCTCTCTTTCTCACATGCAGATACACGCTGGCAGTAGACAGGAACAGTGCAGGAGGTTTTCCTTTAATGTTTCAATCAGAAAACTGCAGGGAAACACTAGTGGAGACCCACCGACACCCAGGAACACACACACATGTTTATACTGCTGTCATGGTGAGGACTCCATTTGGTTTAGATGCACTGCCCTAAATGCTTCATGCTGGCGAGAATGCTTCAGGGAATAATGTGCACCAGTAAATTCCAGTTGCCCTGGGTAAATTTGCCAATCAAGAAATCTTAAACACACAGAGAGAGGATTACAGTCACATACATCCTTACTGTGTTACTTCACCTTAGCACTCGTATGATTCCTTGCCTCCATTCAAACAGGCTGGTTCAAATCAGAGGGTAAAAAGGTTCCAATGTATATGAGGTGTCATTCTGTCCAACTTCATATAAGAAAAGGTTTCTTTCATATGCTGCTGCTCTACAGTGAGGTCTTTACGTGTGGTTGAGGATAGATGTTTGAATGTTGTGAATGTGTAAAAATGCAAATTAGAAAAAAAAAATGTGTCTGCAAATGACTCTGTGGCAGTTTGAGCCTTATGATTCCAAGTTACAGTCCCACAGTGAAGGGGTGGAAGAATTGCATTTATTTTATTTATTCATTTATTTATTATTTTTGCATGACTTTCACTGAGCATTTAAGTAATTCAGAATTTTTTTCCAGCTCATGTACTGCTGATGTTACTGAATTGGGAGTATAACAATCTGTACTCACACTCTTGCATGTGTGTGTGTGTGTGTTCATTTCAAGCACGCCATATCTGATGTCCTTTCTTTTTTTCTCTCTCTGAGCATGACGTTGTCAGTACTCTCTCTACGTTTGCTCGATGCCTTCCTGCGGCTTGTGTACGAGCCCTCTGTCATCTTGTGGTCTGTAGGTGTTGCTTTTATCACGGTTCCTCTCTTCAGAGAAGTCTGCGTGCAAGCGCCAAAACGTGTGAATAGGTTCCTGGTACTGCAAACACGCTGAAACGCTTTCATGTGTTTTTGTTTGATTTTTTTTTTCCCTTTTTTCTGTCAAAACCACTGTCACAAGGCAAAGTGTACATTCTGGCTGCAGAGATCTGAGACAGATTTGTTCATGTTGAGTTGCAAGTCAGCGAGGCCTTGATGCACTGAGAGATGCGCTCAGAGCATCAGGGAAGAGTTTTGCTAGATATCCACTTTTTTTTATAAGGGATGATAAACCCTGGATTTTCTTATTCATTATCATGTTTGGGTACTATCTTTATCATCCACCAAGATTTGAGAGTTCCTAAAAGTCACTAACTGTAATAAACTGGAGTTTTAGGGTCTGCATTTTCTACAGTAACACATTCTAGTTTTAGTTCCCCTATAGGGTTTGTCTGGATTCTGGTAAGACCAACCAACTATCCAGCAAAGTGAAAATATACCGTATCGGAGGGGCGGGACTATGAATCGATGTGCGTCTGTTCGTCACACACTGGTACAACTTCCAATCAGATGCTCCAATTTCCACCAAATTTAGTGGGAAGCCAAGGAAGAAGTGCTGAACTTATCACGCCTCTTGAGCAAAAAGGGGGCGTGGCGGTGGGCGGGGCATATCACATCCCCTAACTCCTGATTGGATTCACACAAGTTTGACCAGGTACCTCATGAGCCTCAGAGGTCCTGATGAACGTTTCAGGCCCTCCAGTCCAAAGAGGGCGGGGCAGTGGGCGGGGCATATCACAAACAGCCATATAGCTTCCCAATGGACGAAATTTTGAACCTAGATTTGTCATATTAACTCACACTGACTGGGCCTCGCTGTACTTCTAGATGAAGACTTGACGTTTGGATCGTGTCCTTTGGCGTTGAAACGTGCAGTTTCGTTCTTCCCTCAGCACTCTGAGATTAGACGAGCTGACAGGCCATGGTGGTTTGACACATTTCTTGACCCCACTGGTTATGCCTTTATGCACTGACGCACTGCATCTCTGTATAACTGCGGGGGAACTTTTTTCTTTTTTTTTTTTTTTTTAAGAGTTAAGAACTTTGAATGAGGAGGTGAACTTTGAAGTTCCTGGAGATGCTACAAGTCACAGGAATCACAAGTCAGCACTGATTCACAGAAAAGCCGCCAAGATGAGCTAAAAGCCTCCACCAGGGGAGGAATCAGCTCTGCTAATGCTGTTCAAGTGCTTTCAAGTTTGTTTGGATCCACTTCATTCAGCCAAGGCAGGCCTAAAAGAGCAAAATGTCATGCTAGTGATGGTAAGTGCATGGTGGGGTGGATTGTGGTGGCTTACAATGTAACTTCCAAATACTTCCAAGAATGGGGAGTCATATTCAGATCGATTGATGGGGACGTTTGTTTAAAAATATGTCCATTATTCCTCAGTCTGTCCTTGGTCTTTTGTCTCTTTCTTTCTGTCTGAGGTGTCAGTTTCCCCATTTGTTTCTGAAGAAGGGTGTCTGTGTGTGTGTGTGTGTAAAGGACATAAAAGTCCAAGCACAGGATTACACAGAACTCAGCTGATAAGCATGCACAGTCACCAAATACCTCAATTCACCTTTCATTTCTCAAAATAGTCCGGAATGTCCTGAAAACCGAAAAAAAAGCATGAATGAAACTGACACGTATGATTCACTCCTCCATCCCCCACCCCCGCACACACACAAACACACAAACAGACACACTGTGAGATCAAATCTCTGATGTCATTTTGAGGTATATGTCCAAGAAGTGAAGTTTGACATCACTGACTCTTATACATACTGAAGATACTATCATTCTCAGTTAATGACTCATGTTCCAATGTAGTGTGTGTATGTGTGTGTGTGTGTGTGTGTGTGTGTGTGTGTGTCTGTGTGTCTGTGGTATTTGTGTGTTCCACCCATGCTCAGTCTCTTCCTCTGGTTGTGTTAATTTCATCTGCAAACTAGTCAGGCTTTACTCAAATCAGGCTGTGTGTGTGACTCAACGTTGTGCATGTGTGTGTGTGTGTGTGTGTGTGTGTGTTGGGGAGGGGGGGGGGTGCCATGAAATCCCCTCAACAGCCTAAACCCTTTGGGTTAATTTTAGCCTCGGTGCTTGAATCAGAGTTGTGTTGAGGCACAAGGGGAGAGCTGGAGGTTCAGGTTAGAGTGAAATTTTCAGTCAGAAATGAGAAGTTTCACTTCTCTCTGAGGCCTGCACTGTTAGAAAAAGTGAGGCATGCACCGTACCCTCAAACATGTACTGCAACCACAAAACTACACCACACTGTTTCTTTTTAAAGTAATTTTAAGAGTCATTTACAGTTACAGCTTATTTTCTGATGATGCAGGTTGATCATGTTGCAGTGCACGCTGCACGTAATTTGATTTTTTTTTAACACTAGGCATCTCATTTTGTGATGTTTTTAAAATACAGTTTACTTTGTCAAAACCTGGCTTGAAATTAACTGCTCTTCCAGCTAACAAAGACGCCTCCCAATAAGAATATGTGGATGTGATTTTAAAAAAAAAAGACAAAAAAAAGTTTGTGAGGCGAGGTGTTTTTTAGGGCATTTCCCGGCAGAGACTTCCATTTCTTCCTGTGGCTGTCAGAGGCAGAGCATAGCACTGATATGAAAACAGCTCTGTACGATGGAGAAGAAAAAACAAAAACTTTGCATGAACAGTAACAAAAGGCAGAAAATGAGCCTTGAAATCTCACGTCATGCTGACTGTGTGCAGAAAAACCTGGAATGATGTTGAGGAGAAGGACAATCTTGACTGTGTCACCAATGTTAAATTACCCCAATCATCCCTTACAGTGGGAGTTTTCAGCCTTTTTCATATTCTGGACCCGCAAAATGACTTTCAATAACCTGTGGACCCCCAAATTGAAGTGATTTTACTGTAGAGACCCTGATATGGAAAGATATTTTGGATTGTCTTTGTATTAAATTGTTCCACAAATGGAATCTAAGTGGTGTGATTATAGCATAAGATTAAAATAATCATTCATATTTTGTTTTGTATCGTGACAATTTGTAGTGAATTAGATTAGACTGAAATCAAACTATTCTTCATTTTGCTAAAGACCCCCTGGGAGGCCCTCAAGGACCCCTGCGTGTCCCCGGACTCCACTTTGGAAAACAAAAGCTTTACAAGACATTGTTTTCATAACCTCAGATAATATGTTGCATACAGTGACGTTTAGGAATTGAACTTGATTGAGATTTGGGAGCCTTGAGGGTGTGTGTGTGTGTGTGTGTGTGTGTGTGCAGCTAGTGAAATATGCACGAACCTATGAGTCATGCACTCAAACCCATGCAGGTATGCCCTCTTGGCTCCACTTGGTCACACCACGCCCCAGGCAAAAACGTGACCATGGCGCCACCAAAACTCCCCATTTTGTTAGACTTACTGTAACAGACTGGCTTTAAGTTAATTTTTATTTGGCTTTTATGCTTTTAATTCCCTGTATCTTTTTCTTTTTACACTTTGTTCATTATTATCATTATTATTATGATTTTTTTATGCCTTTGGTTCTATTCCTTTTTTCTTTTTTATCATAAACTGTTCCTTTTTTTTTCTTTTTTTTTTTATCATAAACTGTTTTTAGACACTATACCAATTAGTATACTACAATATACTAGAAATACTTATTATGGTCTACTATTACTATTCACATCCCCATAACCATTACATGTGAACTGCAGCCCTTACCCTGACCTGAAATTAACACTGCTTCTAACCACTAACCTTAAAATTTCCCACTTCCTGGTGAGGAAATTTTTGATGCACATTGGGTCATAGGTTAAAGTACAAGAACACACACATACACAAACACACACTTCATTATGTGAATTCTCCCCCGCAGACTCTCTCTCTCTCTGTCACCTCTGCCCCTGTTTCTGGTAACTGTGTGTGTGTATGTGTGTGTGAGACAGAACATTACGCAGGACATTTACTATCAGTGTATCCCCGCCCACTTGTCTCTTTGCACTACCTAGATGAATCAGTGATGACATTACTGTACGCTGTCACTCTTCCTGTCTGTCTGTCATGCTGTCACTGCTGCTCCCTCCCATAGTAGGGACACCAGTGTGTGTGTCTGTGTGTGTGTCCCTCTCTTCCCAGTCCTGGAATATTTTCTTCTATCTGTCTTAGAAAAAAGATGTAAATGAAAACTACCTGTTGATCATGTCTATCTGATCAAACTCAAGCAAATGCAGAAGAGAATAAGTGATTAGATCTGTCTCCTTTTTCCTGACTGTTCCAACAACACCCACCTACACAAGAAATAATGTTAAAAAACACAAACAGAAAGAAATATAGGTTTGAATCATTTAAAAATGCACTTTATTTTCTATAAAATATAATAATAATAAAAATATATCAATAAGAATAATGAACAATAGTGAGGTTGTGTCTGCTTGGCAGAAGATGATCAAACAACAGAGACAACATGCCTCCACATACAGTACAACTAAATACCAGAGCTGATGAACGCAAAACCATCTGACCCAAAGCCTGTTTTCCATTTCGTCTGGGCTCCACTGGCTTTGCCACAGAGGCTGAATCCCACATGTGCAAAGATCAAAGGGCCAAAGCCTGCTCAGTTCGTCCAAAGGATGCTGAGCGGTATTTGAGCCATCAGTGCCGGCAAACATTCATGTACGATGTAAACATTCACATTAGAGTGTTCAAGTCTGCTACAAAACAGTTGGATCCTACAGCAATTGTCCCGTGGTTCTTTCAACCGCACTCTCCACCACGCCTCAATGTTTCTACGAAGCCGCTGCCTTCTTAAGTGAGTCCACCATGTAGACGCTGCGGTTTGCCTCCCACTGTCCACAGGTAAACATTTACGGGCCAGCAGCAGCAGCACCCATAAACCAACAGCTGAAGACACACTAGTCAAATTTGACCTCGGACGTTTGGTATCAGTCCTAACCCCACCGCCACTGTAGTTTTCTCTTAATGCAGCATCTTCCAACTTTTCAGTGGCTAAGCTACAGTCCATCCATCTGCAAGTGGAAGCTGAGCCCTTGGAGGTAATGAACGTTGAAATGCATAGCAATGCCTCTGCCCAGAGCAACACTTGGCAGAAAGCTCGTATCAGTCTTGGGTAGCAATGTCTCTCAAGACAAGGAGCTGTGTTTATCAGTGACCACAGTGATGCAGCCTTCATCTGCAGCCTGTGACGGACAGGCCTCCCCAAACACTCCCAGTTACTTGGTAAATCCCACATTGTTGAGAATAGTAATAATACTGCCATGGGAGTACACTGCCAAATCATAGCTTGTAGGGGAACTCCAACAAGAAGTCTTGGACAACACGGTTGACCGGCAGCTCTGGAACGTTCTTGGCTTCGCCACACGCCTCCATGATACGCTTCCTGCACAGCTCCTGCAGTGTGGGCTTCCATCTCCTGTACGGGACCCTCAGGCTCTTCTTTGGATGGGCGACGTAATGCTCCAGCAGGGCAAAGAGGGTCGGGAAAGCACGCTCGCTGCCTGCCAGGCTGAACCTCTGCCGCTTGTAGACAATGCGCACACTGACTGGCCCACTCTCGGCACGATAGGACAGTGTGAAGAAAACGTCGTTCTGCCGGCTGTCGCGGATGAGGAAGCTGCCCAGTGGAGCGTTCCGTAGCATGCGGTGGGCCTCCTCCACCACTAGAGGGCCCCAGTAGAAGCCGCTGTGCTCGAGCTTGGCAGCCGTGTCCGTGATGAGCTTGAAGTCCCTCTGGCTGCGGAAGGGAGGGAAGTGGGTTGA
>OMKZ01032891.1:6343-16917 GCA_900302535.1 Neoniphon sammara | reverse complement strand
CAGTAATCAGTTTCCTCTCGCTCCGTCTCTCTGTCACTGTCAAGGCGTCACTCTCTCTCTCTTTCCCTCTGTGGATCTTTTTTGTTCCCCTTCCATGTCGCTCTGTCTCCGTCTCTCTCTCTCTCTCTCTGTGTGTGTGTGTGTGCATGTGTGTGTGATTCTGTCTTGTGTCCCTTGGGAGCATATTAAGTTTGAGAAATTAGAGTCTGTAAGTGTAGCCCCAGTGGCTGAATCTTTTCACTGCATCAGCAGATTTTCGGGATGAAGAGTTAGCGTGTTACTCATGGCTGTAATTACCTTACACTGGGTATGAAAGTGTAGGTAATGATTCATGTGCCCTGACTTTTTCTCCGCGTAGCTTGTAACACATTAAAGACGCAGGCAAAGATTATGAGTGTGAAAATAGTTTCCGTTTGAATGGTTGATCTCACACATAAATACACCTACCACAACCGAAAATTAGGAGGCGATGTATTCAATAAATCCATGACTGATACCAAATGTGTAGCAAAATATCTCCATCTGACAAGTTATTTAATCTCATATTCAGGTTCACTTTTCAGGGAACAAGTATAAATATGTTGGAACAAGGCAAAATAAGGCAGATCAACCCACTACCATCAAAAAATGTCACTTTTTTTCAAGAAAATTCTGGAAACAAGTTGATTGGCACTGGAAACAAGTGGGATTATCTCATTCCACTGGCAGTTTTTTTTTCTTTACAGTGAACTCACCAAGACTGCATCAGTCATTGTTACACTGTCATGTACAGTTAAGGAGGAGCTGCAAATGAATGTTATTTTTCACTAACTTAAAGGAATACTTCACCCTGTTTTCTTTCATGTGCTCACCCTGAATAATCTTGAATGTTCAGCAAAGGTTATGAAACCTGTAATACTAAATAATACATTATATTGGTATGGTGCATTTCATGGTACTCAGACGCTTCACAGTAAAAAGCCATTTCTGCCTGCATGGAGGTGATTCTGACAGACAGCAGGATCAGTCACTTCATTGGCTGAAGTGTCAGTGCAGCCAATGAGCGAGTGGGACTCCTGACCAATGAACAAGCTGGAGGCGGGTCTTCGGTTCGGTGAACGTGCAGGCCGGTCACGCACAGCTGCTCATGCCTGAGACATTTTCCAGAAGTGGTTAATTTAGCAAATTGAGTCAAAACTTGAATTACACCACAGGAAGAATTTGAAACAGTCATTTTCATATCCGTTTTGCTGCTGTTGTCAAAGTCACCGATCAGCTACGCGCTAACAAAAGCAGCTTCAGTTTTTGGAGCCATTGAGTACATGATACAAAACAGATAGCTTTTGGGTGAAGTATTCCTTTAAAGACTCCCCTTATTCACTCATACGCTATCAATAGCTTACCAAGAAACTAAATTTTGCAGAAGAGCAAAAGCAAACGCTATCACAAGAAGCTAATGGACTGAATCTTTGACCCTTCAGCTGACTCATCCAGAATTGAGGCAGCGTGCTCTGCATTAGGATATTTAAGTGGAGATGAAAGTGTGCATGGCTTTTTCCCTTTCCCCTTCACCTCTTTCTTCTTGGCAAATGCCCTGCTTTATGCCTTCTTTGCTTCACCTGTGACTGCCGTGACTGCTGCTCTGTGAATAATGTTTGTAATAATTTCTTGCTGCAGCGTCGACACCCTGCGACAGTCGCCACAATGGCCCCACGGGCTACAAACCAGCCAACAAATGTACAAAAATAACACCTTTTGCAGCAAAATAAGTGATGAAAGGAGGAGTAATCAGTGGAAAGCTGTAGGTAATAAACCTCCACCATGCTGTCAAGTATCAGTGTGAGCTCGGTGGTGAGCCGCTGCCTGATCCTGCTGTATCATTTTCCAGCGTACATTCAGCCTTCATGGTCACTCCCCTACCATTCATTTACCTCTGAAAGTGCCATTGAAAAACAAAGCGCGGAGTCTGTTTGATATTGAGATCGCGACCCTACGGGGAGCAGAGAAAGCGGCCGCTCTTGTGCAGTGTTAGATGGCGTGGAAAGAAGCCATCTCATTGTGCACGCGGCAAAAGGGACTTGGGGATGTGCGACACGTATCCTATTTCCCAAAATGTGATTTGAAATGTTAAAGATGTCAGAAATGAAAAATTGAAAACACACTCGATATGTCGCGTCTTCTCGGGCAGACAGGCAGCAAATACTGCAAAACAGAGATGTTGTCCTTGACATCAAAGCCGGTGAGCAGACATGAGTGTACACACACACACATGCCAAGCACAAACACACACACACACACACACAGATGCTACAAGCGCACACAGAGGCCCAGACACATTGTATGATTTCATCTTGGGAAACTAGACACATCATTTATATGCAAAACCCCCAGAGCCTCAAGTCCCCTTGTTAATATGAGCTTTAGCGGCGGCGGCAGGTGAGTGACACGCAGAAGCAGCCTTCCCCCCGCCGCGGCACTCAGAACGGAGCAGATATGGAACGGAGCTGCGGGAGAGGTCAGCAGGAACACTGGGCGCCGGAGTGGCTTTCCGAGGGGAGATTAGTCCTCGGATGGTGGGGGAGCTGGGATTTATCCCCGGGCTCCTCACCCTGAGAGGTGGAATTGAATCGCGGTTATTGAAGGGGAGAATGACATTGAAGACTGAATTCATGGTCACCTGTTTTTTTTTTGTTTTTTTTTTCTCACATTATATTTTCGTTTTATTGTTGCTGCCCGGGGTGTGGCCGTACAGCTGGAGTCGAAGCCCATTTGATTTTTAATAAATAATGATGGTGAATTACATTGCAAACTGGACTGAGGAGAGGTGAGCCGCATCGAGGTTATCTGAAAAATCAAAATGGGTAATCAATTCTGGTCTGAAAAATCAAAATGGGTAAATGGTGATTAAAGATTGGTCGATACTCAATTAGTAATCCAGACTCTGGAAGTCTGGAAGTCTGACATAACATGAGCACAACCCTCTGCCCAAATACAGAATTCCAGATCAAACACATTTTGTCTACGGGGAAAATACACGGGGTTTTCACATTATCATCCCAGTCAGAGTCTGTGATTTAAACTGGAGTTTAAAACTTTAAAAAGCTAACGCTGCGGCGCACATTAAATATGTAGCTCGCTGTTCTGTGACCGGCTTTGCCCAGTAAATTTATGACTATAATCATTCTAGCTTGCTGCTGGACTGTAAAAAATACCTGGATAGCAGCTGCCATGTTCATTTCTTTGGTCGATCTGTCGTCTTTATTCAAGAAGAAGAGGAGGAGAATTACTATGTGACACATTATGACATTTGGCTAATTACTTAGCCATTAGCGATTTCCACTTCAAAACTACACCAAATTTTTTTTATATATATACACACACATCCAAATGTAATGAATTATTTTGAAAGAATTAGGCATTCCCCATTTATTTCTCCAATAGACAATTAATTTTTTGATCTGGAAGTCTGGAAAATGCTGGACAAATCATAGACAAATGACGACATGACTTCTGAGGCCTAATAATGTCGGTGAGAGTCTTCGGTATGACGATCAGTAAACTGTGGAATCTTTAAAAAAAAATTGTATGAAATATGGATCAGTTGCCATCCAGTTTGGCAGTACAGATTCAGACTCATGTCACTGCCTCCATCCATAGTTAGTGGCATGCTAAATGGGCCCTACTATTGTATTGTTTTGAACCAGTCGAGCAGCAAAATGCCAAGCCATTGTTTGCGGAGACAAAGATGTCAGAGCAGCATTTTAAGGGGCTGACAGAGCCGGAGCTCAGCAGGTTCCCTTCGTTAGGCTTCAAACGGCTGCAACTGCTGACCAAGTTCTGAGCAACAGGAAACGCAGATTTCTGCTCAGTTCCTTCCTCTCTCTCGCTTTCTCTCTGCCTCCCTGTCTCTCTCTCTCTCTCTCTCTCAGCAATATGTTCAAGATGAGCTTTCCTTGTAACACTGGTATTCTGCGCAGGCTATTTCCTGTGTCTGAGGGCTTTGTTATTGCAGTTGACTAAACTCCTTTCTCCAGTATGCAGCGTGTCTGTTCCCTCCCTCTTTGCACAGACAAAATATTCTCCTCATGATTTGATTCTGGTGGTTCAGGTGGTGTGTGTGTGTGTGTGTGTGCGATGAGTGTGTTATGGGTCTCTCAGTGGGATGTCGCTTCTTGTGAGCGATGGGAAGTCAGAATGTAAAAAAGCTGTGGGCTGAAGGAGGGTCAGAGGGCCAGAAAATAACAAATGCAAAGGAGAAAGCATGCTTGAAGCAGTTAATAGGATATTTTACTGAAGTATTAATACATATTGTAACAAAATCATTTAAAAGCATGGTTTGTTTTACAAAGACAAACACCTGTATGTATTATCATGTTGATAAATGGCAGAACTCTCTTTTTAAGCCCATTGAGGGGTGAGCTGTCCTCTCATGCAATTCTTATTGCGTCTCTTTTGTTTTTTTTGTTTTTTTTTTCATTTCTTATAGGTGCAAAATCAATAAACTAACTAAACTAAAGGGATTGTGGATTCTGAGCAATCTAAAGTCCATTGAGATTTCTGAGATTCTTTGAAAAATGCTTTGAAAACGACCTTGTTATCGACTGTCCCAGCACTCGAGTAAAATAGCATATTGTGAGGAGGTTTCATTTTTTTGTGATGTGGGATCTGCGTGTGGGCGGGGGGACGTGTGTGCGTCATTAGATGAGTAAGTGAGTATGAGTGTCTTGGAGAGAGAGGAAATGAGGGGAGGAAGATAGAGGCGGGGATGGAGAGAGAGTGTGATATACAGTATTTATATAGAAATGTATGTGTGAGTGTGTGCATGTATTGGTGTGACATTTTTCTTTTTTTTTTTTTGGAGTCTCAGAGCTCCTGTTTCTGGGTCGGTGTCGTTTTGCCTTGTGTTTTGCTGGGAAATGCGTTTGTACACCCCTGCGCTTTATATTTATTTATTTATTTTTTATTTTTTTTTTTTTATCCAGCCTCCTTATTGCCTCTTCTTGCCGCGGCCTCCGCTGTTTTCCTGCCAGCCTGACAGACAATACGCCTGGACGCCCCCTCAAAGCTTTATTGGCTCTTATTGCCCTCTCACTCAGATCCAATATGCCAGTATTGATTGTGTTGAAATGCAATCTGGGCCTCCACGGCAGAGGAGCAAACAATCTAAATTTAACAAAACACCTCCGCCAGCCTTCGGCCCAGCCTTGATAGCACCTCCCAAAGAGGAACAAATGTATTTATGTGAGTGGAGGGAAAAAAGAGGATCTCTGGTGGTGGTGTTGCTATTGTTAGCGACTCGCAGAAGAAGAAGCCCGTCGGGTTGAACGGGCGGCGTTCAGGAAGTGATCTCACACTTGAACTCACTTCCTGCCAACTGGTGGTTTATGTTGTCAAAGCAGTGGAGTTTTTTTTGGCTTCATCTCAGATGCAGATTAGCAGATAAACATTAAACCTTTAGACTGACATGCATAAAGAAAGAATATCAGAATAATAATATAATGCAATACATTTATAGATGTGCTCACTCAGCCTTGTTTTCAGCTTGATCACAATGTAGTTTGGACATAATGCAATATATTCTGAAAGGGTTTCATAAGAAAATTCTGTTAACCCACAGAGGAAGCATGCAACGCTTCAACTAAAGAGAAAACATGCAAAAAAACATGCAAATACGAGGTTTTAATCTGACAGCGATGATGTGCAAAAAGTCATTGCAATCCACACTCTCAGCGCTCCATGCTTCACTCTAGAGACTTCATCCATACAGCGCAGGCGTCCTCCCAAATAAGCAAGGTGATTTTTATTTTCTTCCAGCATTTCCACGCTCCAATACAGAGAGCCGAGGAGTGTGATTTGTCAATTTGGTAATGAAATTCTCAGCTGTCATTCCACTGCTCAAAGATGAGATTATAAATGAGTCGGCCTATAAAGTGCAGCCTCATTTTCAAATCAGTTTACACAGGTAGGAAAGGGTATATTCTTTAATACAATGCTAAACATTAAGTTCAAAATGCCATAAATTTGTTTTGAGGAAGCACATTCCCATATGTAATTCATCAGGTACCAAACAACACAGATGATTTTGCCCTTAAAACATGACGAGAATCTCAAGATGACTCATAACAAAAAATGGAGCCCCCTAGTTTGTTTTTTCCGTTTTTTTTCCTATAGATGCCATCGGTCACACTCTTAGTAGTTGTGTCATTTCTTTGTCAGATGGTGGTTGTTGCAATATGAAATGAAACTGTTCACTTCCCCAGAATATTAAACACTGCCAAAAAAAAAAAACACAAAAAGAGAATGATGGCATAGACGGGGTTTAGTGCACACACAGGAGCTTTTCCACAAGATCTAGCATTGAGAAGACCGTTATATTTTACCAGTATACATTTACATAAAGATATAAACCTTTGTTTCTTGTTTTCATGCTTTTTTTCTTTTTGGCAAATGTATTTTTTAAAATCTTTTATCCTATTGTAAAGCACTTTGTAACACAGGTTTTGAAAAGTGCTGTATAAATACAATTTTACTTTAGCCTTGAATTCTTGCTGCGGCCTCAGCAGGGAGCGTTTTAACAAATGATCAGATGCAAATGTCAGATGTTGGTCCCACATTTTGGTCTAGTCATCCTCATAAACAGGCAATGAATGAAAATCTATAAGGCTTGGCCAGAAATGATCCTTGCACTGATTTCTGTGCAGAAGTACCCTCTTGTCTTATGACTCTGTTTCGCCTCCAACACCTCAGCTAAGCACTTGGCTGTGTGTGTGTGTGTGTGTGTGTGTGTGTGTGTGTGTGTGTGTGTGTGTGTGTGTGTGTGAGCGTGTGTGTGTGTGTACCTCTCACATTAGAGATCATGAAAAAGCCATTTAGAGGTTCATATCCAAACAGTCCTTCAGACACTTATGGCTCTCTCTCCTTGTGCCAGAGCCACTCCCATTCCCATCAACCAGCTCCAGTTGAGACTTCCAGACCCTCTGAAGTTGTTTCAGCCCCTCCCAGCGGCCGTGTTATAAGATGGAAGTCAGACGTTTTCAAAAGCATATTTGAAGTTTCCTCTCATTAGATCGAACTGAGCGAAGTGAGCCTCTTTCTGTGCACCACCCCCTGCTAGACCCTCTTTACTCAGAAAGCACTGCTCCAGTAAGGCCTGAAGGACTCAGGGCATCAATAAGTGAATAAAGCAGCTGTTTTATTTAAGTGTATTTGACAAATAGGGCGAGAAACTCATACAGAAAGTGTTTGTTTAACAAAGTTGAATAGGCTCTTTCTAGGGTTAGCTCATAACTGAAGGCATGACCAAATAGTCGTCTTTGAATTCACTATATGTACAGTGCTCTTGCATGCATAGCCGGGTCTTTTTCTTTCTAAAAAAAAATTTATTGCCTGAAGCCGATGTCAAACGGGAATGAAGGCGCGACAAAATTGCTTGTGCTTCTTCAACCGATCACTATAAAGGGTGGCATTCAAAACCCAGGGTGCTGATTGGCGTCATTTTGTTTGCACGTTAGCCAGCGTTTGATTGCCTTTACACCCATATGGGACGCAGAGAGCGATTTGTCGACATGTGATGAAGTTGTAGATGAGGGGATGAGGGGGAAGGCAATCAGAATTTATCTCCCAGCTCTGAGGTGGAAATATAATTTTTTCCTGTGACACAGAGAGGGAGGATGCTGAGCTAGACTAGATATGATGGGTGTGTGAAAGCGCTGTGGAGAATCCAAAGGAACCATTCACCAAAAATACAAAAAAAGAGAGATATTTTAGACTTACCCCTCGTGCAATCTACCCATCCAGATCTTTCCGGTCTGCCATGATCATCACTGTCTCCCCGCTTGCCAGTACACTGGTGCTGGATGAGTATTGTTTTGTGGAGCTCAAACCATCAAAACTCTATCCGCCTCCAGTGTGCACAAATAAAAAGGCATTTCTGGCGTTCTTCGGTAGAAAATAGTTCCCAGTGAAACGGATAGTGCCAGTATCTTTGTCATTATTTTTAGAAAGACCTGTTGCTGTTTTTCACATGGAAATTTTTTACAGTTTGAGCATCACCAACAAATATTTTGCACCCCATTGCATTTGAAGGGTTGAAGGGAGACAGGCTGGAAACTTCACCAAATCACACAGAAACTATCCGGAAAGCAGAGCACGTTTGGTTGCCTGCATGCACCTCCACCTGTTGGTCTGCAGTTTCTTTGACAAGTCTGCTCTAGTCTAGTTTTATCATTCTTGAAATCACTGGCTGTGCACTTAAATAATGCAGGCTTTCGCTTGTTAAGTATGGAAATGTGAAGCAGCCATTTATATCTAATAAGTCTATGCATCTCTTGGCGGTCTATTGTTATAATCAGAGACAAAAGGCAGAGGCAGGTGTCGCACAGGCACAGTAGGTAGTTAATTATGAAATAGATATCGCACACACAAACTCACACATACACACACACACACACGCACAAACACACGCTAATTTTGTCATAATTACACGTCTATCTCATATTTCACTCGGGTGTCTGGCTCTTTGGCTCCGGCATTGTTTGCGAGGATTCAAATGACAGTGGTGGGATGCAGGTTTCTATGAAGATGGGCCACCTGTTGCTCAGCGGGGTCCCCATCTGGTGGGAGATTGAGGTGTGAGAGCGGGGGCCGTCCATAATTTGACTTAATTACTTTTGAAGAGACCGGGTGATGGATTAGCGCCGTGTTTCATTCAGCATACGTTTCCTCTGTGTCTCCCCACGCTCCCTCAGTGCAGCCTCGCAAAACTCTCAATTGTCTAAAATCATCCATCCATATCCATATGCCTCTGCCTCCAAGACCGAATTATAATTAGACCGATATATTGATTGGAAATTTGTTTGACCAATGTTTACTTTCTTTAAATATTGGATGTCGTGTCGTCTACCACCAACATGATGGAGGTCCCCTTCCCTGAACCTCCAGTCTGCACCTGCATTGAAGTGAATTTTTACATTTTATTAACTCTTTTCATTCTTCAAAACTTTTTTTTTTTGCAATAAATTACTAATTTAAAGAGTTAAATAGCTGCCAACCCTGAAAAAATTGTATGAGCCTGTCTTTGAGTGGAGAGATTCAGACTTTTTTCAGAAGTTTTTTCACCTTGAAGAACAAAATGTGAATGAAAACTATGAATACTGGCATGATAAAGGTCCAATTTAAACATGTTGAATGTTGGCGCAAATACCAGGCAGCTGAATAGCTTTAACACAAAAAGAAGAAGTGAAAAGAAAAATACTGAATTTAGTCCTATGACGGGGGTTGAAGGCTCTGAATTTCACAAAATGTCATCGGGTTCAGATACCAAGTTCGCATCCTCTCCATTACTGTTCCCCCTCTGCTCTGCCCTCCAGGCCGCCGGAGCCCTCGTGCTGTATGTTTTCACAGTCAAGAGCAATTTGCAAGTCTGAGACCATGTCACACTTAACCGATATTTTTAGGCCGTGTCCTCGTCTTCCAAGTGTGGAACAGACGGACCAGCAGTCTGCTTTTGAGGACGAGCCTTTACTGTAAATGGGAAACATGTTGCCACAGAGCTTTTAGTGTCACAGGGGTGCTGCACTATTTGCACAGCAATTATGCAACTAGCAGGGTAAGAAATTGACTGTTATCAGAGGCATTTTTGCCCTCTTGATCTTGATTTTTAGAAGCATTTTGGTCTTTTTTGAGGGCAATTTTATTGACCTACGCCGGAATCCATTTGCATCGCACTGGGAAATTCTGGCTCAAGTTGTAACACAAGGATTTGTTTTCATTTTAAATCATGATACACCACAAATCCCACACATCCTTCTTATTGCTGGAAACTGGCAGCGGGCCTTACAGAAGTGGATGCTGCTCGCTCTCAGTCCCCAACTAGTGCATCTTCTACCCCGCAATTGTTTTTTGATAAGAAAATGGTTATTTTACTTTTTGGTGATGCAGTGGTTTTTGTGGGGTCAGCATTTTTTTTATTGCTGCTATTTGGTGCCTTACTTCTTCAGGCTGTGTCCTTGACTGTTTCCTGATCAAAACCCGCTCCATTTATCCTACAGTGGCACATGAGGCACAGCACTTGCTTTCACAAGGGAATATTTGATAACTCAGTAAAGGAAAAAAAAATTGTGAACAGTGTGAAATGCAAAAAAAAAGGGTACTGCTACTTATCCAGTTTTAATTTCACGGCTGTTTTATGAACTTTAAAGGGCATTTTTGCCTCAAGCCCCCATTAATTTCTGACCCTGGCAGCTAGAAGTCTTTCTCATTTTTTTGGCATTTTTTCTTCATTCACAAGTTTCCCAGAAGTTTGTTGATGTCCCAGAGTCACCCTCGATACTTCGATCGGACCTCCGCTCACTGAACTCAACTTCTCCCTCCTTTGCAGAAGTTTTCTGCCGCCTGTGTATCTGAAGTGACGTGTTGGTTTCTCCTCTCATCAGGGTTCTGCTAGTAATTAAAGAGGCAGCCATGGCCCCCACATGAGATATTTCAGCTGGTGAACTGGAGGAATGTCAAAGGCCTGAGGCTGGATGTAGGAATGTGTGTAATTGTGTGTGTGAGTGTATAAATTGGTATGCATGTGTCCAAATGCACATTTTGCT
>OMKZ01032859.1:0-14698 GCA_900302535.1 Neoniphon sammara | reverse complement strand
TCTATTCAAACTCCTAATGCTAATGATAAAGTACAGTATGTAGGATTATTTATTTATTTATTTTGGCATTTTTGCCTGTACTGAGTAGTATATATTATGGTTCGGCTTACAGGATATTTCGGTGTGGAAGTGAAGAGAGCCACCTGTGCAGCTCATTATTCAGCACATGATACAAGCATGCAAACCTCAGTCACAGTGGTTCAAATTTATTTGTCCTTGTGATTTTGTAAAATTCTGGGGAAAAATCTAATAATTTGTATTTGCATTGTATTTGCACGCATTCTGCCCTTTTCTTTTTTTTTTGTCACCAACATGTTTATGTTTTTCTGCATTTTATATAGACAAAACAAACAAATATAAGAGAACAAATGGAGACAAAACCCCAAACCCCCAATACACAACACTCTCAGTAAGAGAGAAAAAAACAAAAACAAAAAACTTCATATAACACGAGTTATAGTAAGCCATTTAAATAAAGAAGAGAAAGAGAAAAAAGTCAAGAAGAGAAAGTTAAAATATATACACATTTAGCCAAATTAAAAACCCACACATACATAGATCGTGCGTTATACGTCTATACACCCTATTTACAAACATATGCAGGCAAAAATAAATAAATAAATAAATCTTATCCCTCCTTCACGACTCTTTGTTGAACCCCTGACGTTATCATGGTCTTACAAAAGTAGGCATTGCTCAAGGTCGCTTTATAAACCTTGCTTAGCCAAGACAGTACACACCCTTCCCCCTCCCCACCACTAAGGTACATAGTAGCTTAACTTGCCCAGAGCTTGACCTTGTACTTTGGTTAACATAGCATAACACTGAGTTAATAAAGCACAGCCTTAAGGCTATTTACATTTTTGCTGCAGTGTCTCTTCAGTGAATGTGAACTGATCATATGCCTCATGAAATAATCTCGAAACAATTGCAGGTAATTAAATGACTCTGAGATCAATACTTAAATGCACCCAACAAACCCTGGTTCAGAGGGTTGTATTTTCAAAGAGCTTGGCCTTTACTTTTAACTCTAAAACATCTTTTGAAACTACACACAGAGGCACTAATGGTTGGCAGCCTATGGGTTTGTGTATATATACACAAATAAAACACAGCAGACCTATGAACTTGGTTTAATGGACCTCAAATTTGAACTTTACTCTACAAACCTTTCTGTGAAAGCACTGAGGCTCCTGTACAGTGCACCAGAGCACTGAGTGCAGACTGAGTCAACTGTGCTTTTGTGTTATATTTCATTTGAGTAATGAAGTGCTGTCTAATAACACTTGAGGTAAGAGTGAAAGTCCACTGAGAAATCACTGGTAAATTCCCTTGTACATGAGTGTGCCTTGTACCAGGCATGTCAAAATTGTTATTTCTTTTCTTTTCAAGGTGCCAAAGGGTAGCAGTGAATTTCTTCTTCTTAAGAATTTGCAGTTGCAAGCTGCAATTGATAAATCAATGAAATATCTGGTTTGCATTTGCAATGCAACTCTGAGGTCCAAGGATCGCCAACATTACAGTTACTCACATCACTTTCAGTTAACCTTTGTACAACTTTCTCCTTACAAAATGACTAATGTTTTGTGTGTGTGTGTGTGTGTGTGTGTGTGTGTGTGTGTGTGTGTGTGCGCGTTGTGCATATGCACAAGTTCATGTAAGATGCAGAAATGGGAAGTAAGGTATAATCTGCAATTGAGTAATTATGCCATAATGTATGAAAAGGATAGTGTGGCAAGTGGCCTCTTCATTCCTTATTTTTGAATGTATTCTAGTCTTGGAGTTGCTAAACATAATATTTTGTAAGGAGAGTGCTGTAAGCCTGTTGTGCGTTTCTGTGTATGTGAGATGTGGTGTTTGTTTTTCCTCCCCTGTGGCAGGGCAGCAGGGGCAAACAGCAATTTATCCTTCGGTGCTTATTCCTGTTTCCTCCACAATCCCACCTCATCCTGTCTGATTGTATCAGTGTTTTGGCCAGCTGTGACCCAGCCACCTCTTACCCATCAATAAATAGTAATTCTCTGTCAATGTCAGTAGGACCAGGGACAGTTTTTTATTCTTTAAACAGGTTAGTCCCGGTGAAATTAAAAGAAAAATCCACCCTCAAATACCCTTAGACCATGTGATTTCATCAACCTGTGATGCCCATTGCATTCCAGCAGTCAGCTTGTGATTAAATGCGGTAATTTACTTTTGTGGTGTACTTGCTTGCCCTCAACCCGCCTTGTCTACTTGAACTAGAGTTAGTGATTTCCTATAATTCCCCAAATGGCTTTAAGCAGCTCCCAGAGAAAGGCTGTGAAGTTGTTGCTTTCAATCGAAGGACATAAATAGATCGCATGTGTGATCATTCAGCCGTGATCGCAGCCCTGCCCCTCACACACAATGTCTCAAGGCTGCATTGCGCTCTGCCCTATTGCAGCAAGTGTTGCTGGACAAATTGGCATCTCTGCCTTTTCCACGCTGGCTTTGCCTCCGTATTATTGGAAACTGGTTTTAGAAAGAAGCAGTTGCTCATTTATTCTGGGGGACTGGTGCGAAATCTGACATTTTAGGGTTGATGTTTCAGGCAACAGGACAGTTTTGGGCTATCAAACTCCTTTCTACCTGTGCTTGAAATATCTCAGTGTGACGTCAGGTCATCTACATTTGGCCACATATCTACAGGAATAATAAAAATACACAACCAAACGGCTAAAAATTCCCAGAAATGCTAGGTACAATCAAATGGGACTTAGACAGTGGCATGAACACAACATTTAACAACTTAAAATTAAAATATAAGATTGTATAAATGAAGGAGTAAGGTGTATGGAATCGAACTCCGCTCCAAGTATTAATAAGAACAAATTAAAATTTCCTAAGTACACCAAAACCTGTCTGGTATCAATAAACTTTAATCTTGACCAAACAAAGACTAACATAGAATTATTGTGATTTTGTGGTTTCCCCTGAGTTGATAAGGAGTGGTAATGATTCATAATGAATCAATGCATAATAACCATGTACATTGCATGTTGAAACTTGAGTGCTGAAGTTCAAATTTGTTTTCACATCCAACAGGCCCTTAGCATGTTCTACCTTTTTTTTTAATTCACCAAGTCATGCTTTCATTTCCTTTCACTGTTTTGCCAGATTCCCCTTTCTGTTGAGGCACTGTGTTTTCCCCAGCTCAGACTTGGATGTGGAGGGCCAGGAGGATTTTGTAGTGCCTTGACAAGCTTCTTTTTTTTTTTTTTTTTTGACTCAGTTCCCTTCATTTGCAGCTGTAACCTGACACCTGCCATGTTGTTTTATGACTCTTGTTCGTGTAAGATTGAGAGGGAAAGGTTCAAAGTTTTCGTAAGGTTTAAAGCAGTTGTTACTCGAGGTGGGTAATAACTTTTAAAAATGTTGTAAATGTCCGTCTACATCCCACCCTCTTTCCCCCGCAACTTTTCTCACATGGGGATGTTACTTATTCCCTTCATGCCCAATCCTACCCCTCCTGCAGCCGTTCCTCCCCCTCCATCTGTTTAGTCAAACCCCTTCACTTCACAGGCAGGGAGCCTGAGCAGTAGGCTGTTGCTTTACAATTTCTCGCACAGCGCACGGTTTTGCCTGGCTGTGTGTGTGTGTGCATGTGTTTGAAGGCGTCCCACTTTTTTCCTCTCTGGAACCAGGGGAATTATGGTCTAGAGTTTGACTTCACCATCAGGATTTTTCGCTGGTCTTGTTTTCTCTTAACTTTTTTGGGAGACAGACAGCCAAAACTCCCCCAGTGGGAATCTTTTTCCTGTTTATGTTTGGTGGAGGACTTTGATTCTGTTTATGGTGACAGAGCAGGATGGCTGCCCCCTCACTTCTCCTGTACATTGACAGGTAGGCCAACAGAAAGCAGGCATGGTAATTTCCTGTGTATCAAATTAACACCTGCCATAAACCAGTTATTGCTGCATTGAAATCAGTTTGTTTGATAGGTTTTGGCATTCACCAGCCACAGTAGATGAAAGTTTATGTGTGCAAGCAAGAAAGATTTGATTAGTCAAAGAACATAGCCTATGTCTTTGTCCTAGGTATCTTATTATCTGTTGAGCAAATATAATGTGGTCCCTGGTATTAGTGAGTTACTATTATTATAAAAGAGCCTTGAGCAACTCTATGTTCTGAATGTCCTCTCCTGTTCTCTGATGTCTTTTATGACTTAGCATGACTGGCACTTCAAGCAAGGCATTCTCATTGATATTTCTAGCATATGAACTACACTGACATTTTTTTTTTTTTACATGGGTCAGAGCTAAACACAAGTCATGCTCGTGAAACCTCAACGTTCTCATGAGACTTGACTGCAAACTAGTCGAACTCAAAGTTTAAACCTGAATTCAACAGCCTTTGCCCGTCCTTTTTGACTTTTTGCGTGTTCCACTTGAGCACCCTACCATAGCCCCAACCATTCAGCTGTCACACAGAGGCACATGTACATACCCTTGATTGAATGCAAGCCACTTATCTGACGACACACACCCAAGCTGAAAACCTAATGTTTAACTTCACTCGCACTTAAATCTGAGGTTTTCTTTTATGGTGGCCCACAGGGTTACTTAAGTTCAACTGTCCTCCCACTTAAATGGGCAGGCTGATAAATTGAGAAAAGTTTTATGAAAAATCAGATAGGAATTAGTTTTGTCCTCCTGTGACAATGGTGGATTTGATGCAGTTTGTGTGATTGTTGTGTAAGTGAGAAATACTTTCCTGGTTGTTTGTCAAGCTCTACTTCTCTCCTTTGTTTTTGTCCTTTCTAGTATCAAATTGGTATCAGATGTCAGCATCTGCTGTCTCTGTCATCTCTTTGTTGTCATAAGGCAAGAGAAAAGCTGATCCTTACTCTTTTTTATCTCCCTTTTTCTTCCAGCAGTGTTGTATTACTTTGATTAGATATTTCCTTATTCAAATGTCAAATGTTCAAATGTTCTTGGTAGTACTTCTCTTATTTTGAGGGACAGCAGGGTTGTAGTAGGTGTTTCAAACAGTCTCTCTCTCTCCCTCTCCCTCCCACCCCATATTCGGACTCTGATAAATGCTGACCAAATCAGCTCTACACTGGATAACTGCCCAGCCACTATCATTATCACAACTCAGCACACTTAACTCTGCATCCACAAGACTATTACACTAGTCTAGTGTAGACAGCAATATATTTAAATCTACCTCTCTGGATAGATCTTAGTCGAGGTACAAGATAAATATGATACATCACAGGTATTTGAGATTTAGATTTAGTCTTTGGCTTTAGTTGTGATCATGTATCACGAGCTTTGCCTCTACATGAGCAGCTCTGCAAGCTGTGACATGAACAATAATCTGGCAGTTTTTTTTTACACTAATTCACCCTTACTTCTCACACTCTGCATTACTACAGAAACACGACACACCCTATAGTGTGGTAGTGTCTAGAGATCAGGACTTTGTTCATGTAATCATTTTGTTTGTTTATTATTGGTCCTAGAATAGAGGGAAGGAGAGGTTTTGAGAGTGGAAAAGAGCAGGGTAAAGGCAAGAAAAAGGGAAAGTTTCCGTCTGTTTTTGTAGTCGCTGCCTTTGGCTTCATTCTGAGAACATAATGCACAATGTTTTCTAGCTTAATTATAACAATTACACCATTTAGCTGATGCACTTATCCACAGCAACTTCCAGTGAGTGAACAGTGAGGGGTTCAGTGTCTTGCTGTAAGACATTTTGACAGAAGCCATAGCTTATGAGTTCACGACCACACTGAGCTGGGTAAATTTGTGAACGCAACTCCATGGTGTTCAAATTTGAAAATCTGGCATTGTAGTGTTGAGAAGGAAAATGGAGCTTTTTGAAAATGCTGAGACTGATTGTCATGTTATCTAGAGCCCTGTATTGTCAAAGCAAATGTATTTTTTTGAAAATGTTATAAAACACTTCTGAATGAAATAAATGGGCCAGTAAGCTGATCAACCCATTGTAGTGTGCCCTGAAATATAAATCAGAAGCAGTGTGTAGTCATTACATCTAGCAAATTTAGTTTCGTTCATTCCTATGTCCTCCACATAAACTCTAATATACACAGTGCATACACTGGGCAAAGCAAGACATTCATGCTATCAAGAAGGAAAATAAAGTTTCAAGAGGTTAAGCGGGAGTTACTGTGGTTATGACAGAATGGTTCGTTTGTAGTTTAATCCTGCACAATGGTTTCACATGTCAGAGGACACATTGAATACTATGACCTTGTCCTGGGAAGAAAAGAAAAAAAATCACACAGCCCCATTACCAAGTACGTATTGTGCAAGTGGATGTCAGGGATGCCCAACCGCATGTTGTTTGTATGAGATAAGGTACAGGTTTCTAGAAACCTTTTCCAGATTCCAAAGAACTAAGGTGTCAGCTTGTGTCAATAACAGCAGCAGATTTCAGTCACTGATCATTGTCTCTACATGAATCACTGTCCTCTGCAGTGCTGCCAAATCTCTGAATTCTCTTGATATTGCCAGTGTCAGCCTAGCCTGTATCCTAATGGTGAAGCCATGACAATAACACAGACTTGACTTCTTGCATTTTGTTTTCTTGTCAGTAAAATAAGGCAAATCCAGTTGAGCAACACACCATGACGGTGACCAACCAATAATATTGCCAACTGCCACTGTAATTATGACTGATTCTGTCCTCCATATCACACTGTGGCTGAGTACTGCAGTGTGACCTTACTTCATTTTCTTACTCAGTTTCATTTTGTTTCCGAGCATGAGTGACTGCAGGCTATCAAATGTCAACATCTGTTTCCTTAAACCCATAAAACCATGTTTTGGGTCGTTTCTTGCAGTTGATTCATATTGCCTTCTCATTCCCCAATGAACTGTGCTGCAGTTCACTTAGAGGAGGATTGAAACCTGCTTTTTTAGCCCTCTTTGCACAGTTATTAGGTGCTACCGGAGCTCGAATGGCATCACTGTTCCATTTGGTTCCGCTTATGTACAAAACTTTTGAGCCAATTTTCATTTTTTATTGTTGGACATTTTTCATGACACTACAGCACTGCAGAGGCTGGCCCCTTCTGTCACGACTTGGACCCTGCCTGAAGCTGAAAGCTAATGATAAACCCAGCAGCCATAAAATCTCATTCTGAAAAGCTAATGTGATCAGCCTCCATGCATGGACTTTTTAAAAACTGGCCTTTTGTTCAATAGAAAATGGATCATTTATTTTTCTTGGGCGCTGCTACCTGAAAGCAGAATTTCAGTTTGGCTTCCATCACAGAGCTCAAATGCACTGTTTGCTCATGTTACACTTTTGGCATTTGAAGAACTTTAAATCTAGATAGGAGCTGTAGTAGTCAAGAGAAGCTTCGTCAGTGCTTTGATTCAGATAAGATACGGTGCCTGTGACATTTAGAAACGTAACACTCAACCTTTAGGTTTCTTACTATCTCCATGTGTGCTTTAGAAGTAATGCACAAACTAACAAATACCTTCCACTGTGTGTTTGCTCGTACTACCAGTGAGGCAGAGTGGAAAACCTAGGAATCTCTTTAGGAAAGGTGATGAGACAGGACATGTGTTACCATAACAGAAGCCAGAGTGAACTGCTCCCAATGCAGATAACATTAAAAGAAATATGCTCTATCACCCAGAGACATAAAAATATGCCCCTGGATTGTGAACATGGTGGGTGGCCTTGTTTTGTCCATGTTATGTCACTTTTCACTTTGTTTACTACTTCAGTGTTTAGCTGAGAAAAAGGCCATTCTCCTGACATTTTATCCTCGGGAGCCCATGATGTTTTCAGCCCAAAACTGTGCAGATGCAGTAATGGGACTATGGTTTCTTTATCTGTCGTTAGTTGCATAACCTGCGAGTGTCATCATAGCCTCTGACATTGCAACTGCAGGAGGTTTCTGAACCCAGCAGAATGAAGAACTTCATGTAGCCTAATCCTTATGGTCCTTTACATCTTAGCTGGATTTTGAGCAGTCACTTTAAAACTAAGGCAAGTTAAGAAATGCATAACCTAACCAAAGCAAATGACACTGGCATTTACCTTTGCTTAGCTATCACCTAATCAGCTAGGCTGTAATCTATGCCTATTTTGGCCGATGAGGTATTTCACACACAGCCGGGCTATTGTTACTCCTGACAATGGACTTTATCAAAGACATCTGCTGGGATAAAATGTGTCTAGAATTTCTAGGCGATTGACATTTTTTAGACAATGATTTTCTTTTCCTCTGTGTCCCATTGACCCATTTTATAACAATACTGTTTTCCTCCTCTTGCGCCTTCAGAACTGATATCCTCCCATGAGCGCTATCCTGATTAATATGGCATGAGAGGTTTGGATTAGGAGTGTCGGAGTGTCACCAAGTATAGAGTTGCTAGAGTATGCTTGTCTCATAAAGTGGGCTCTGACAGTATCTAGAGAGATACACACATGCTATTACTAGAGGCAGACAATACCCAAGGAATGCATATGCATCACTTTGTGAGATGAAAACTGCCAGTATCACAGAGGATGTCCTCTGTGATATTGGCAGTTTTCACATAGGATGTCCTCTGTGAAAAAAAGTGTGCTTGAAATTAAAAACTTTGTGCTTGAAGTTAATGACGTAGGCCCCTCTGTGGCAATCACTACTTAATATGTCATCTTGTTTTGACCTGTAATTGTGGCGCCCCCTTGGGCCGGTCAGTGTAGTTTGGAAAGTCACAAATAAAATAACAGGAGAAGTGAGGTTTTTAATGAGGTATCAGTTAGCATAGCAGAAGGACATGCACGTTTCCAGTGATGATATATGCCTCCAAAATAAGTTCAGAAGTATGTGGGCGAGATTGTCAGCTTCCATTGCATGCAGCCCCTGGCTTGTAGATGTGTCTGCTTAGTGTTCAGTGCCAGTGTTGTCACCTAGCTGGGACGGATGAAGCCTTTCATCGTACCGGTTTTATTCATGTCTTTTCGCAGCTGGCCTCTATTCAGGGTTGTAATTAAAATCCCCACTAACAGCTCTGTGACAAAACTGCACTAATGCACTGATGGATAAATGGATAAAAAAAGGAGTAGCTGGTTTAATAATATGGAGAACCCAGTTGAAAAGAGGAATGGTCTCAGTAGTTAAAACCCCTTGCATCAGGATTTATACACTGGGTGGATCTAAGATAAAAATACAATACAAATTGCTCTCTTTTCATTTGGGCATTGATGCATTTATTTATTTATTTATTTTGAGGATAATTGTAAGCCTAAGTATTCAGCTTTATTAATAATTTGCAATGGAAATCCACAGAACAGCATACAACATGCATATTTCAAAACTACAGGTAAGCCTGTAATATAGTTTCACTTTAATGGACCATCGATGCTCTTTCATTTCACCCTTTAGCATGCTCCATTGCTCTGACCTTTACATCCCAGTCCCTGCTGTTAGATGGGAGCTGTGTCTTCTATTGTTAGTAGTCCGATGACCAAGAGAAGCCTGATGTCAGTTAGGTTGTTGAAGCGCTCGCTGGGTGGCCCCTCATGGCTTTGTTCGTAAATCCCGCGGACTTATCTCACCCGCACAGTGGTAACAAGGACACACAAATTGTCCCAGCTCTGGGGGCCCCAGCAGTTGCCAAGTGAAAGCCTGTGTTCTATTTTTCCTCTGGGTTACAATGGCCTAATTTACCTTTCTTTGTCCTCTAATCTCTCTCTTCTCCCCCCCCCATCCCTCTTCCTCTCTTCCTCAGGAGCCTGTTTGCCAAGAAGGTGAAGGACAGTCGGCCAGTAGAGCAGAGGGATCCAGGCTGGAAGCTGTTTGGGAAAACCCCACCACGGGACGGCCCTATCAAAGACCCCAAGAGAATACAGAAGGTAGTGTGGTCAAAAATCTTTATATGTCACGGCTTAAGTCTCTCACGTAACAAATGGAAGAAGACCACTCATTTATAGGACAGTTGCATTTTCGTGCATGTACTCAGCTGCATGGATACTCTACTCAAACTACTTTCCAAAGCCCTTTGCAAGATTCTTTGCATGTGTTTTCCTTACCTCCAAACAGCCCTCTACAGTAACTTGAAACTTGCTTATAGAATAGAACAGAGACTGGAACAGTCCTTTAAAGCTCCTTCAGCCTGTTTGGTTTGATTTGTTGTAATGTGGCACAAGTAGTGGGGTAAGGTAGCATGCCCTGCTCTCACTCTGACTCCAGTGTTATGAATTTCTCAGTAAGGCTGTAATAACTCCACTGACAACCTTGACCTCAAAACTCAACCAGATACTGGAAGTGTTCAGACTATTCCTGTCCCGGCTTTTTATTAATATGTGAGGTTTGTAACTGTGGGGAATAGTTTATTTTATTTTATTTTTTTCCCCAGTATATCTTTGGAGTTATGCAAAGACAACAGTATATTGACAAGGTAGTTCCGTGTTTATCGGTGTCTCTTTTATAAAGTTAATTTCTTTTAGTGAGTCTTCTGCTGTTTTTGCGTTCATGCTGATTTTTATATTTTTTCATTGCAGAAATAACTAATTTGTACATAAATAAATAGGATATTATACAGCTGCACATTCCAGCTTATTTAGTTGTGTGAAATAGTTGTAATGCCATCATGTCTCATTTTCCAAGAAGTGGAATGATGAAAATGAAGAAAAGATTAATGTAATGACCGAAAGTATCATTGTACTCTTATAGAAAAAGGAGTTTCATTCCAAAATGAGATCAAATTAAGAAAAGAAAAATCTTATTTATATTAAATCTTTGAAATACCATGGTACTGATTTCATGGCAATTTTGGGAACTAGTTTGTTAGTTTGCCTAAGGATCATTCATGCTTTGGTGATTAGGCAGTCTTCTGTTGTTATTTGGGAGATAGACCCCAAGAAAAAGAGCCCAGCGTATATGTCAGATGAATGTCTTTATCTGGCCTTTGCACGGCAACTTTGGTTGATGTTGCTAGGGTTGCAAGATCCATGCAGCTACATGTACAGCTGCCCCTGAATACATTACAACCATCTCCACCCTGCTGAGAAACTGATGTACATTTCGGATTAACATCAGCTCTCAATCTAATGGATTACTTTTAGACATCTGGTCAGATACGAATCCAGCTGTTCACAGATAAATACCCTGAGATATATACATAGAAATAAAACATCTAGATAAAGCCTTAATTTATTTAAATGTCAAAATACTAATTATTTATTATGCTGCTAAATCCAGTCTTTTGTAGGATGCAGTGACTGGTTTCTTTGTATTGTGTTGTATTGACATTCTCAATATAAAACAGGGTTAAGAATACAGTATGTTTCTTGGGATTGTTTTACTAATTTCACTAAATGTCTTTGGAAAAAAAAAGAAAAAAAAAGCTGCTGTCTTCTTCTTAAGTCCATTGATCATTTCGGCGTTGTCATTAAAAATAAAAACAGGTTGGTTTCGCCAGCTTTATTTGGATTTAAACTGTTCTTGACTTCAATCAGCCAAGCATAGAATTCACAAATGCTATTATTTTTCATCGCCAGTCTCAATATGTCAGTAACAAATTCAGTACAAAAAACCACAAAATGCTTGTTAGCATTGCTCAACAAGCTGAAATTCATAATGTCAAGGTCGTTCATAGCCAGCCATCAGAATCTGCACACCTTTAGAAGCAGGAAGTGCGACAAAATTCAAAGTATGACTGAAATACACTGCAACACTGCTGCACTTGAAAAGCTTGTTTTATTGGCATTGTTGTCAGTGGACCTTCTTCAGAATGATCACATTTATATGGGATGAACTTGTAAGTGAATTTGAATGTGATGTCTAACATTTTGTGATAATCTTATATTATTGAGTGTTCTTTAGATGTTTAATTTAGGCTTAACATTTTTCTAACATTGCCTTTAGAATTTGTGTATGCTTTGTGGTATATTTAGTATTGTATATCCATTGTTAAACAAATAATTGACATTGTTGGCAAGCAGCAGTGGGTCACGCCCCCTGCTTAGATGGATTTGTCTGGCCTCTGTACACCTGAGCTTTTCAGCCAGTAATTGTTTTGTGTCACATGGCAGTCTCTCTATACCTGTGGGAGTCCGGCGATCTCCTCGCTCTGAAGAAGCTCCATTGACCACAGTGCCTTTCAGGTGCAGCAGTGTTGTGCTGTATTCCATTTCACTTACACAAGGTCTTTCAGAGCACCATGTTAGATAATTACCCAGACTTCCTTCAATGGCTGAACCATTAAAAAAAAAAATGCCCGATGCTATTCAAAATGCAGACGGGGAAAGTGCCTGGCTCAGGCTTTGTAGTAAAAGGCACACAAGCTCTCTGCTGGTGAAATGAACCAAGAAACAAGACGGCAGCATGTAATCTGAACCCAGAGAAGCTGATTATTTTGCTGCCATTTACCCTGGGAGCTCAGCGTCAGGCAGGCTGTGGTAGCAGTATCCACTGTGCTCTTTGTGCTTTAAACCAGGCTGTAAGGCCTGTTACTATAGGCCTTACAGCCTGAACCATTAACATTAACATGCTGTTTCACACACACACACACACACACACACACACACACATTTCTGTGTCTCACAACTCCTTTGGAGTCCTTTGTTCTTTGATGGATGTGTTGTTGTGAGCCCTGTGGTTTTTCTATGTGGTGTGTGTGTGTGTTTCGAGGAGTGACACATTAATAAACTAGAAGGGGCACTCAGAGGGAGAAACACCCACCCACACGCTGCATGTTTGACAGTGAAATTCTTTTTTTAGACCAGTAATGTATGCAGAATTTTCCATCAGTTCAGCCTTTGAAGGTCACTGAAGTTCAAAGGTCATGTGACCAATAGAAAGGTCATATATGACTTTACATTATTGTTTAACAGTAACCATATGTGTATCTCTCACCAATTCACTGATATGGGCATTATAAATATTCCCTATGTACGAGCATTGGGCCAAAATTTTGACCTTACCCTGTGACCTTCACCTTTGACCGATTTTTCTTAAAATTGAATCAGTTGTTCCTTTCCTGACCCATAACATGTACACTAGGTTTGATACAAATTGGATCAAAACTGTTTGAGTTACACACACTGATACACACACACACACACACACACACACACACACAGACAAACAGGACCGAAAACAATACCGCAGTTATGCTGCCACCTGTGATAATAATTGTCCCTCACATATGCAAACACCTAAATCCTAAGCACACCTCGTCTGTGGTAGTAACCTTATATTAGGCCTCAGGGATCAGTTGACAAGGCTAGACTTTCAGGATTTCGTTGCTGCTGGTTGGGGGCGGAGTCAGTGCACTGCAGATGTGTGTATGTGTGTGTGTGTGTGTGTGATGCTTTATTTACCTAGGTTTTTCTCTAAGCTTTCCCCTTGAGAATGGCACAGTGGAAAAACTTTCAGGCTTTATTTTTCTCATTCACAGTACTTTGTATTGCTGCAGCCTTGGGAACTTGACCAGCCAACATATCAACATTGTCTGTTCATACCACAGCAAAGGGCTGCCTGCTGAAAAACAAACTGTTTTGCTACATTTATATCACATGCCTTTATATCACATGGTCTGGCAGCCCAGGCACATGGAAGTTACTGCACTATGGGATTGATATTGAATTGAAATTAGATAAATATCCCCAGTGGGAGTGTAATTCCGTGTAAACTCCCTTGTACTCCATCTAGGGTTGGACAAATAAGTGACTTTGAAGACCAATACTGATACTGATTTTTTTGGACTGAAACAGTCAATTGCTGATAGCCAATATTGTGGCAGCCTGCAATTTTTTTTATTATTATTATTTAAAATTGGTAAGATCATATTTCATGTACAGCTGCAAGCAGATCTGCTCAGTATATTGCTTCTGTTTTTACTCTTAACTAACTGCTGCTGCTGCTACTAAAACTACCACTAATACCACCAATATTACTACTACAGTAATGTTAATAAAAACATATTCATGCTTACTTGTTTGGAATCTGATAAAAAAAAATATTCTATTGGAATCAATTCAGGTTAAGGGCTTCCTGTAGTCAACCTGGGCAGTATAATAAATCAAACAAACTTCATCACATCGGAGCTGGATGACACTGACTGGCCGATATCCAGTTTTTAATAAAATCAGTCTGACCTTACCGCCATTGTCCTGCTTCCTCCTGCTGTCCCCATAAAGAAGCACTTAAAAAACAATGACTTGATTACAGCACATTGCCGATCATATAGACAACCTAGTGCAGAAAGAGAAACGCTCAGTAAGGTTGAGCGAGGGGGAAAAATGAGAAGGGAAAAGCCCTGTTGCAGCTGAACATGACCTGAACAGCTCGTAACAGCACATTACCCTTGGCTATTCATTCAGAGCTCTGACTAGAGTAGATTAAGAGAGCAGAGGCCTCAGTGACTGATACCAGATCCATTACTCTGGGGTTGATTAGAATGGCTGCCAGGGCATAGGAGAGCGCCGAGCTCCTTTCAGTGCAGCGACGGTGACTAATAGCACACAGTGGTGCTGATTCGCTGACACACACACACACAGGCACACACACACACAGTAACGATAGACCCGATGCAGATCCGCTCAGCGTAGCGTCATTGCTGAGAGGGCAGGGAGGGAGGGAGCGAGCGATAAAGTGAGAGAGAGAGCGAGGCAGGAAGATAAAGGGGTATCATGCTGCTGCTGCATCGTTTCCAGCGCGGGGTGTGTCCCTCCATCGGCAGTTCGGCTGTCCCCATGCCCTCCT